>JAESVK010067407.1:0-20519 GCA_017140935.1 Hamamelis virginiana
TTGATTAATTGTTTTGATTCGTTTTTATAGTTTGAGTTCGATTCTTGGATGAATATCAATGGGAAAATTTTATTGTTTACATTCCGCTGCGTTCCCATGGCGTATTCTTTCAAAATATTCAAAAAATTCAAAAATCCATCATCGCTATCGATAGACAGTCTATCGATAGACAGTCTATCGATAGCCAGTTCAAATTCAAAAAAATAAAAATCCCATTTCATGGCAGAACCCATTTGGCTATCGATAGCGAACCTTCGCTATCGATAGAGAAGTCGTAATCTCAACTTTAAACCTCTTTCCCTGCGCGGTTTTGCCCACTCTTCACCTTCATCTCACCGGAAAACGCCATTAACGGCGAGACCCTTCACCTTCAAGCTCATTTTCCGACCACTCCGACCACTTTTCCGACCAGCACTCACCACGGTTGCGATCCTCCCAACATTTCTCACATTTCTAACCGATCGAATCCTTCCATATCACCATTATATATCACCCCTGTCACACCACTCAGGCGACACTTCAAGCCAACTTCGGCGAGCTCCCTTCTTCCAGTCAACCCACTGTGTGTCGCCACTTCCAAATTTCTAAGCAAGTAAGTTTTAATTCGTGTTTTCATTACAAGAATTATGAAACTTGGCTTTTGTATAAACATTTGTGTTTGGGTTTACGTAATTGTGAAGTTTGCATATACATTAAGTTGATTAGTGGTAGTTTTTGTGATTACTATTGGGGTGTGCTCGTTTTGGAAATTCTTGTTAATCAGGTATGCATGGTATGAAATTTTTGATGGGTATGGAGTTGAGGTGAAGCCTGGATGTTAGGCTAGTACGGAATTGTGGTTGGGTTCATTTGCTTTATTGAATAATTTATCTCTGCCACTGCGGTGTTTTCTTGCTGATTATGGTTGTATCTGCTGCTGTGGGTGTGTGTGTGTAAATTTCTGTATAGAGCCAAGGTTCATCTCAAGACGACGAGTAAAGGCCGGGGTAAGGGTGTGACATTTAAGGAGCCTGCTCCACCGCCACAGAGATCGAGGCGGGATATATCCACTGGCCGGGGCAAAGCCCAGCGTACAGCACCAGATTCATCGGATAGTTCTAAGTCCGATATGCAGCCAGCACCTGTTCAGAGACCTACTGCTAGAGGTCAGTCTTCCAGACAGCCACCAGTGAGTGCGCCTCCTACGAGTTCACGATATGTGGAGGAGGTTTATGATTCTGAGCACCCTGAGATTGGCTAGACAGGCGAGCCTCGCATAACACGAGATTTTGAGGGTTTCACGCAGACCGAAGGGGGACCGAAGAAATTACCTACCCGACGTGCTCCGAAGCCGTGGCCTTCAGTTCTCGCAGTGAAAATTTTAATTTTGAGCGCTACGTCGATTCTAAAGCCTTTAAAGGAAAAGGCTTACTGGTGCAGACATTGACTGACAGACATCTCAGCGCCTGGTTGAGGAAGGGTGCGGGCTATAAGCCCAATGTGGTTCGCCAGTTCTACACTACGGCCCATATAGCAGAGGATCGTGCTCAGACGATCAGAGCTGAGGTCGGAGGCCATATTCTCGAGATTACCCAGAACGACATCGCCGATTATCTGGGATGCGAGCGTCCGGTGGCTGCTGAGGTTGAGTACCCTCATGGCGGATATCTAGATCTTGCAGAGGACATATGTGCTGACATGGTCTGTGTGGACCGCACATTATTTGATGGCATGTATTTTATGACTGGGAACATGCACCCGAATTATGCAGCAATGAATAAGCTGCTTTGCTGCAACCTGAGGGCGAGGGGCACTGATTCCCAGATCCCAGTCGACTCTGTACGGCTATTGTTAGAGTTTCTCAGTGACCACGAGATGGACATCGCTTTGCTGATATTCAGCGAGATTCGCACATTCATTTTTACACAGCCGCGCAGCAACATGTCGTATCCCCAGATGATCACTACTTTTGCATTAGATGCGGGTGTTGAGACTGAGGAGGAGAGTAAGTGGGGCGAGGGACCTATCACTCCCACTACTATCGCCTGGAGCATGACGGCTCGGCTGAAGAGGCCACGTACTGAGTCTACAGATCCATCCGAGCCAGCTCCAGCCACTACCAGTCAGCCATCATCTGCTCCAGCTCCTGCTACTACTGTACCACCCCAGACAGCTTCAGCATCTGCTGGTTCCCAGGACTTGTTACTTCAGGTCTTAGAGGGGTTGAGGACAGTTATGCAAACTCAGCAGTTACAGTCTGCTCAGCTTGATAGGCAGTCTGCTCAGCTCAGGGTTATGTGGAGACGTATGGACGGCGAGCCGATTTCTGAGGCCGACCGAACATTATTTGATGAGTCACAGCCCACAGCTGGAGTCGACATCCCACCTGGAGATGATCAGTTATCTGATGAGGCCCGCGATCAGCGCGAGGCAGAGATGAGGGCAGATGTTGAGATGAGGGATGATGCTCAGTCATGAGTCTGGGTTGTTCTTTTTGAGTTTGGTTATCTTTTTAGATAGAATTTTTAAGTTATTATGGGTTAGTATAGGGTTATAGGATGATTTAGGGTAGCAACCTTGAACATATATATCAACCATCCTATTTTTGATGTCTCAAATTTTCTTTTGTTACAAACCAAATACATTACAATCCTATAAAGTCCTTTTTGATTTCAAAATTATGTGCACTATTCTCTTGTGATTACTTGTTTATTTAAGTTTTATTTATGAATGAACTGCACATCTATGCTTATATGACTTCATTTCTTTCATCTTCCATTGTTTATTCTGAGCTTCATGTATGAGAATTATACTTATATGTATCCAACTGGAACTCTGGGTTACTAACCTTTCATAGCGAACATCTTTTGCGAGTGACCACCAGTGAGGACTTGAAGTTGAAACTTATTTAGGGTTGATACTCATATTCTTTTTGCGTTTATTTTGATTCTATCAAGTTCACCTTCACTACACGTTGAACACTTGCTAATTACCTGTTAAAGATAGCATTTTCTGTGTTTAAAATTTTCAAACATGTTGTTGATATATCTATAGATAAAACTCTTAATGTGTACATAGTATTGTTTTATCTTTATTTTCTTTATCACACAATTCTTTTATTCTTTCATGTTTGTGGGTACCATTTTCTGCAAACCCTCACGAGACTTCACTCGTCCACTAGGGGTAACTTAGTGGTTTAAAAGGTTTGTTGCATACGCTAAATGCAATCGCGATTCCCTGCGAAAGTGGCCTTTCAATTTTTAGTTTCAGTTTGTCGTCTTTAGAGTTTAGCTATTTGCTAAGAGACTAGCAAAACCTAAGTTGGGGAGTGTGATTGTATCACAATCATGCTTTCAATTTATGGTATTACTGTGTTCTCTTATATAAATAGTTGCGTAATAATATCTTGTTTTGTATAAAATCTGTATAACTTGGTTAAATTCCCTTTTACAAGAAAACTGTGCAGATTATATAAATGTGAAGCCGTCACCCATGAAGTCTTGATTATCATCACAAGTGAGAAGCATTTCATAAAGATCAGCGATAGGCAATGAAGTGCGAAAGGCTGCAGAAGAATTTATGCAAATTCAAAGCAAAGAGCCAACATGACTATCGATAGCCAAGTCTCGCTATCGATAGAAATTCTATCGATAGCCCAACTTCGCTATCGATAGACCTGAGGAGGCTGTGGGCTGTTTTAGATATTTCGAGATATTTCAAGGGCATTTTCGACTTTTGTAATTCCATTCTATATATACACGTGTATGGGTGACTTAAAGAGAGTTCATGACTTTTGCTCTGAATCATTACTCTGTCAATTTTAATAGACTTCATCTTACAGTTCAATTCTGCTTTTTATTCTGTAATTTATTTTTCTGCAATTTTTCCTTTAATGCATGGCTCAATTCTCATTTGAGAATTGTTCTTTACTTATTCAGTCTTTAATTTCTGCACTTTAATTTCTGCAATTTTCCTTTTTAATACATGGCTCAATTCTCACTTGAGAATTGTTCTTTACTTTTACTGTCATTTTCTTTATTTATTTAAGCCCTTTTCTTTATTTACTTACGCCATTTTCTTTATTTATTTAAGCCCTTTTCTTTATTTACTTACGCCATTTTCTTTATTTCTTTCCGTCACTTTTTCTTTATTTCTTCAGTTATTTACTTTCTGTTTTATTTTCACTTTTCTCCATCCCGTGAACCCTTAGAGCTTGTCATAGATAAATGATATTCTCCTCCATTGATGTGTAGCTAATACTCCAAGCTTGGGTGAGGATGAAGTTGGATTCTTTATGCAATTATATTTTATAAACATCTATTTATTTGTATTATGTGATTGCATAGTTGTGAAGGTTTACCGCACACTATCGCTAAATATAATATAATATAATTGTATATCTGTGATTGCAATTATATAATTATGCAATGGTACTTATTGGGATGAATATAAACCAGCATGTTTTATCCCCAATTAAGGTGGATAGTGATATTCCATTCTTTTCAAGGATAAACCTGCCGGTCCTGTATTCATCATCTTTTTGGGGATTCCTTCTTGTAGTTGGATGAACCACCATACATAATTACTATATCGTGGATTTTATAACTAAACTGCATATTTGGTATTCAATGGACTTCTCACCCAAGTTCCGCTCATTCCATTAATTAAATCGCGTTTTAAATCAGCTTAATTAAATTCAGCATTTTAGCTTCAACCCAATTGAAGCTATTTTCACCACCAAATTAAATTGACACTATTCTTTCACTTTAATTAATTCTAATAGTTTTTTTCATTTTAAATCTACATATTTCCCAGTGGTTCGACACTTGTGCTCACCAATCAGAATTGAATTGAGATTAACAAACACACGGTTTTATAAATATATTAATCTTGATCATTAACAAGGAATAATCTCCCTTGTTCCCAGACGATCAATTATGCCCCTGCCATTATCGATAAATGTTCTTTTTACTAATTTTCTTATTCGTACTTCTTTTCTCCATAACTTTTGCATATGAACACCGATTTTCGCGTACTTTATATGTACAGAAAGCTTATGAAGTCTAGTTTCTAAATTTTATGATTTTGAGGTCAAATTCTTTTTGGATAGAGAGTTATTTTAGTAATACCAGATTTGCCCCTCGTGTGTGTACTTTGTTTTCTTTGGCCTATATCCTCAAATCCACTTGGCATTTGGCCATGGAATTCAACGTGTGGCATCTTGACATAGTTGAGGATATATTTTAGAAGTTTTAGAGTCTTGGGTTTGACATTTTGGGGTTTTAAATCCTTAGGGTCGCGAGTGAACAAATTTGAAAGTCGTTTTGATTTACTTTTGAACTGTGGATGCCTGTACTTTCTTTTGATCCTTCTTTCTTTCATTGTTGTTTGTTTATCAGTGTTGGTTGGGTCCTTTGGAAAACCACTTGCATTGGGTGCATCAAGCATTGCATTGGGAGGCTTGTAGAGCCACAAGGGTTGGAAAACACAGCTATATTGAGGTAGGAATAAGTAACATTTTATCATTGATAATGATAAATCTGTTTTATGATGGTTATAAGAATACTACGTATTTCTAAACACTTGTGAAAAACATGATTTATAAATGGCTGTGAACCTTGAACCTTGTTTTATAACTGTTATGAGAATGATATGAGTTATGAACTCGATTTATAATGATATAGTTTATGAATGTTCGAGAACCTTGTCTTATATTTGAACTGTCAGCTAGATACATGGAATACACTTGTTTATGAACTATAGAACTTGCGTGGCATGTTTATGAATTACAGAAAAGGTTTTCCATATAAATGCTTTACAAATGGCGAACTGTTTATAATTATGGGAATGGGGTTTTCCTACTAAATGTTTTATGAACAAGGCTAATAGGGCAATAAACTAAACTATTTTGTTTCATGATATATGATGCTGGTATTCAAAAATGCCTTATCTTTTAAATGGTTTATGAATAGAGAAAATGGATTCTTTTATACTTGAACCATTCCCATCTTTTTGGAAAGACTATGATTTGGAAACTTGGTTTTATATCTATTTTGAGTTGAGACTCTGAAATGCTTGTACTTAAGAGGGAACGCCTGTTTATGGGTTCCGGTTCACTATATATTGGATACCATGCGTGCTAGGGGTTTAGGCTTGAGCTTGCTCCCCCAATCTCATTACGATGGATCCTGGTTCTTGAGATACTACCATGCGAGGATGTTGGCGGCATTGTGACTACGGTCCAGGCCTCATCTCGGTGGACATGACATGATGATTAGTTATATGTCTTTTAGGACATGCATTATTATATATATATGATTGTGGTTGGATTGTATCATTGGGGGTTTAGGGCCCATGGCCCTTTTTTATTATATTTTGGGTGCGGCAGTGACTACAGTCCCCGGCCTGGTTTAGTAGTAGCCCGGTTGAGCTACAGGTTTGTTAGCCTAGAATCAATAATCCTATAATATAATTTAGTCCAAGATTGGATATTCTATGGACCCTACGGGGAGACGTATATGCCAATCAAGCCGAACTCCATATCGATGGGTATATTATGGACCTGCGCCTAATTGAGCATTCTATATATACATATACTTTAGGCCCCGCGAGGTAACGTATAGTGCCATGCTATGGATTAGCACATTATTTGGCTATTGTCCACGTGCGACAAGACATTCTGCATGCGAGGCATACACCTGGTTACTGGTTACTTTATATGAATATTCCATGTATCACTATGTTGTTATTAATGCGTAGAAGTTATATTATCCATGCTAAGCAAGTTGACGCTCGCCCCTGCTTTTATGCAGCAGATTTCAGGTTGAGGTATATGTTTGGTTTGCATATTTTTGGTTGCTTTGGAAGTGACAGAAGCTGCATAATTGTTTCCTGCACTGGTCCTAGATATATATTGAAAGTAGTTTTGTTTTTGTGATTCAGCCCACTTGTCAGGAATGTTGGCATTATATTTGATGTTCTATTTGTATTATATTTGGCGGATTGGGACATAATGTATGGACATGTCATTTCATTTTGTTATATATGTTCATTTATTATATCTCATGCGGAAATACGAATGAGCAGGACAGGTTGTACCCCTATTTTAACATGTGTCAACCTATCCGGAAGGATCGGTATGGATGTTAGGTTGGGTCGTTACATATTCGTACTGCTTTATATGCCCACTTGTCAATGATTCACATTTTCATGTTGTTATGCATAATTTATGCTCGGTTAGTATACATGGATATTTTATACAATGTGATTTCGTGTTACCGTTGTGCCGGAGGCTAAGAATAATGTGATTTCGTGCTACCGTTGTGCTAGAGGCTCATTAGCCTAAGAGCAACATGGTATTGACTGTCGTTGTGCCGAGGGCTTATTCGCCTGAGAACAACGTCCTGATATACATCCTTTGAGCCTGGTTTTCGAAATTATGGACATTACACTATGTTTATAACTGAGCTAAACTCACACCACTTCCTCTTGTTGAGTTATGAGCTAAATGCGGAACTACTTGACTTATGTTTTTCATTAAAAGACCACACAGGTTTATAACTGCGTCTTCTATTGGTAGAGGTTATATTATTCCTACCGAGCAAGTGGAAGCTCACCCCTACTTTTATGCAGCAGATTACAGGTTGGCTTGAGGTTGTATTCTTGGCATTGGAACAATCCTCTGTTCGAGGGTTGTTGGATAGCTAAATGGTAGATTATGCATTAGTACTGCATATTTCTTGAGACTTGTATATTATTTATATTTCCTTAATTATTGGGATTTGTCACTCTTAGTGGCATAACATATTTGCCAGGGATGTTGGCATTAGTATAATTTGATTTTTTATTATTATTGTATAAGACGTTTGTGACATTTGTATGAGCATAACATTTCATATTGTTGAACTTATATTTATTTCATGGCTTTCTTGAGGATATATGAATGAGCAGGTCATGTTGTACCTCTATCTTGACACGTGTTGACCTATCCGGAAGGGTCGATATGGATGTTAGGTTGGGGCGTTACATAAGTGCTCCATTTGAATGGATAAATATGTCATTCAAATGAGTAACTGGTTAAATGAACAAAGCCTTTATTTTTATTATGTTTGCTAGTTAGGATCCATGTGGCTACCGCTTAATCCACGTCAGTTTTCTGTACACTTATTTAACGCTTGTCTCCAATCTTTCCTTCATTGAAATTTTTTAAATAATATATGTATGAAATTGAAAAAATAAAAATATAAGGGATAAATTAAAAACACCCAAAAGTTATAAGGTACAAAACTACAATTAACCCTTTTTTTTTTTTTTTTTTTTTTTTAACTCATTCACAAGTTGTGTTATCAAAATAGGGTCCACTAATTATGTGAGATAAAAACCTATCCAGACATACCACGTGTGCACAAAAGAGCGCGTGAGGCATAGACACAAACACAATTCTTCAGCATCTTAAAAAAGTGTAATTTTAAAAAAAAAAAAAAAAAAAAAAAAAAAAAAGGTGTAATGTACTCTTAGCTTTAAGGTCATACACTCGTTCCCCCTCCCCTCTTTCCCCTCTCTCTCTCTCTCTCTTTCTCTCTGGCGGCTATCTTCTTTCTATCCTTCTGGAGTCTGATTCGTACGGCTTAGATTGGATCTGTTCGCTCTTCGCTTACTCTCTTTATCTCTTCTTTCTCTCTTTTGGATCGAGGAATTCGATCGAAATCAAACGATCTTGCGTGATTCTCAGAAAGGAACCGCCATGGTCGCGGGCATACGAGATTCGACCCAACAACCTCAAGCACCTGCAGAAGACGAGGCCTTGAAGAGGAACACCGATTGCGTCTATTTTCTCGCTTCCCCTTTAACCTGCAAAAAGGTTCAATTCCTCTTTTCCTTTCTCTCTCTCTCTCGGTATTATATGTTTATATATATATATATATATATATATATATATATATATATATATTGATGTTAGGGTTTCGTGTTTACGATATAAGATCTTTGTATGATTATTAAGATTAGGGTTTAATTGGGCATTTTTGGACTTGACAATCAGATTGAAGTTTGAGATTTAGAATAGATTGAGGTTTGAGATTTAGAATTTTGGTAAGTTTTCGGGTATTTGATCTTGTTATGGTTTGTTTTTTGTTTTTTTGTTTTTTTTTTGAGCAATATTAGTTTCTTGAGAATTAGCATAAAACCCTAGGAAATTGAAGAAAGTCGTGCTCTTAAGTGTCTTAGTGACCGTATCAACGGTTGTATTCGATTGATTTGCATCAATGCTAGTTGTCGGTGATACGCTGTTTTGTATCTTTTGTTCAATAAATCTGGTTATTATGGTATATATGTGTGTCAGTATATGTGTAGAGAGAGAGGGGCAAAACAGATAAAGAACCTTAACTAGGTAATGTTTATGCTGGTTGGCCGTGTGAAGAATGCATATCAAACCTCTTTCAGTAACAAGAAAGATAAAACTACATGAAACCTAAACCACGTTGGGTGTGAGTCTTATCCTTATCCTTTGTGAGAGAAGTGGTTTAGAAAAGAGAGAGAAGAAAAAAGAAGAAGATAAGGATGAGGATAAGAACTCAATGCCTGCCACAGGGCAATGCATCCTTTTCCTTGAATTGGCTGATGTTTCAGTTGCATGATAAAGAGCCTGTTGTTTGTTATCAAATCCATTGGCGATAATGTTGTTGAACTAGAAAAAGGAATTTATCTGAAACGACCAATGCAATCATGCAGAACTAACAAGTTTATAGCCAAAACTAGACTTTGAATGATGCAAAGAATGCTCTAGAGGTTGAAGCTGTCCATGCACAATCACTTGCATACACTTCTATATTAGTTTTGTAAATTTGTGGTTATGATGTTTAGGTTTTATACAATTATACCTTGTGATATATTAAAACCTTGTGATATACGGTTTATTTGTTTATTGCTATTGTTTGTCATCTAATTTATTTGTTTTGTCCATTTAGTAGTTGATTCCTAATTTTCATTTAGATAAGAGATCTCAATAATTAATTAATGAAGATTACTACCCTTAGCATAGCAGCAGATCTCCCTCTCTCTCTCTCTCTCTCTCTCTCTATATATATATATATATATATATATATATATATATAAAATTTCCTTTTGGCATGATATATTGCATGTCTACATCATTTTGTTTATACAAGCGTTCGTACCTTTTATTCTATATATTTATTAATGTTTGATGAGATGCTATCTCTGGCCTGTATTTCTACTGTTACCAAATTCTTGTAATGATGATGTGAAGGTATATTTTTTGTTGTATTTCCACAAAAGGCATGATTATTGATATTGTACCATCATTGGTGTTTTGACTGTTTATATTATGCCCTTCTTTTTCTTCTTTATCAACAGGGAAGTGAATGTGAGTATCGCCATAGCGAATATGCCCGTGTTAACCCCAGGGATTGCTGGTACTGGTTGAATGGTAATTGCCTGAATCCAAAATGTGCATTCCGGCATCCTGTAAGTATCCTCTTCTCTTGTTTCTGCTTTATATGTTTCCATGTTTCCTTAATTGATTTGTTTGATAAATTTTGATTGTGATCAGAAGATGGTGGAAAATAATAAAAGGACATGTTTTGTACAATAAATTTCCATTGTCTGTTGTTCTAAGTTTCTTGTTTATTTTATTAGACATTTGATATTAAATGGCTATTGGTTCTATTTTTCAGCCTCTTGATGGTTTCTTAGGAACCCAAGCAGTATCTTCTTCTGGATCTTCTCTGCCTACATCACAGACTGCACCTGCACCTGCACCTCCACCTCCACCTGCACCTGCACCTGCACCTGCACCTGCGACACATGCTACTTATAATCCCAGTAAACAAGCAGTCCCATGCATTTTCTTCCAGAAGGGGCTTTGCTTAAAAGGTGACAAATGTGCCTTCTTGCATGGACCAAATGCAAGCAGCTACACCAAGAGCCTCCCACAGGTGCCAGCAGCTACACCTGTTGCTGAGCCTCCCACTCTAAAGAAGCCTTTTGGTGGCCTCGAAAAGTGTAATCAAGAGCAGAAGCTTTCACCTGCAAATGTCTCAAAATCACTTTTAGTACCTCCTGAAACAAAACAAGTTGTAAAAGCAGAAACTTCACAAAAAAATGGAGTTCCAATCGATAAAGATGTTCCAACACCTACAAGATTCAATGATGAGGTTCTTAACTATAAAGCAATGAGTGTTCCTCTTGTTACCAATGGAAACACTATGAGCAGATCCAATCGCATACCTCCGGCTGATGTATCCGATGATCAAAGTTTCCATAATGGCAAGGATGCTGATGATCTCTACAGGGAGTCCTCTCCTGGTTTTGATGTTCTTGTGGATGATGAACTTGGAGATTCTGAATACTATCCTGATGAAGACCAATTCGGAAGAAGAGGCCGTGAAGGAAGGAATATGAACTCAATGAGCGAATTTGATATTGGTCGTTCTGCTGATTACAATTCAGTGGCTGATGTTGATCGTGAAATGTTTCGTGATCCACGCGGCTATGACTCGTATGAACACATGCAAGGGCAGTATGCTTGGGAGCAGCGCAGGGCTTCATCTGAGAGGATGTTAATGGGGTCAGCTCCCCTGGATAGGAGGAGTTATCATAAATCTGAGAGCCCGGATCAAATTGACGAGTCAGACTTGCGACACCATTTATCAAAGCATAGAAGGGTTAATGGTTTGAGATCAGTCATTAGTCATGATTACGCTCTTGACAATCAAAATGAGGAGCGGAGTTACCGGGGTTCTCGAAGGGACTCGCACTGTTTACCTCTACATGAGAGCTCCCTTAGCAGTCGCCTTCAGGGTAGAATAAAGCTTCCGGGCAGATCTTCTCTGGTCAATGGTAGCGACGTGTGTTCGGAAAGAGAAATGGACCGGGGAAAGAATTTTGGCAGATTGTCACCAGGAAAGCCTCAATTTCCCTCCCAGCAGGGAAGGCTTCGTGACAGAATAAAAGCAAAGGTGCAAGAGGATTTCAATAATGAGGAGAGAAATTTTAGTGGTCCGCGGATGAGGAGAGACGTAATAGATGACAGGAGTGCTGATTTTGCTCGTCCAAAAAGTCTTGCAGAGCTGAAAGTGGGTAAGAGTGCTGATAGCAAGGAGCAGCAAATGAAAGGGGAACAGTCTTTTTCCCTTGGAAAGCGGAAAAACCTTTATGTAGAGGGTAATCAACAATCTGAAGGCGATCTTTCCTTTGAAGGGCCAAAGCCTCTTAGTGAAATTCTAAAGAGAAAAAGAGTAGCTGAAACAGCATTATCGGGTAGTGGAACACTTGGCAATAAAGAAGGAAGCAATCAGAGGGTAACCAAGGAAGTCTTTATAGGGAGCTCCAAAACTTTACCTATCACAGAGATGCATACTATGTTTAACTCCTTATCTGAGAAAGAAGCCAACTTTGATGTGGTTAGCATCAAGGAAGAATCCAAGTCTGCAACAGCTGATGCTGTTGGAAGAGTAGAAGATGGGTTGAATCCTACCGAAAAAAGTGAATTAGGTCAGGGTAAGTCTTCTCGAGTAGCTAATATCAGTGAACTCGAGACTGAGGATGGGATGATTGTTGATGAAGGAATAGAAGATCATGATCTGGAAGCTTTTGATCATAGGGATGGGGACTTTGATTATGAGCAGGTTGAAGGAGGGGACTATAATTTAGATGAAGGTGAAAATGCAGACCCTGAAGAGGAATACCTGGATGATGAAGATGGGGATGACTTTGCTAAGAAGATTGGTGTCATGTTTTCATAAGAATTAGGGAGGGGAAAAGGGGGGGATGTGATTGTG
Organism: Hamamelis virginiana; assembly: GCA_017140935.1. Lineage (NCBI taxonomy): Eukaryota > Viridiplantae > Streptophyta > Magnoliopsida > Saxifragales > Hamamelidaceae > Hamamelis > Hamamelis virginiana. The sequence continues at coordinate 12,780 of JAESVK010067407.1, forward strand.
GTGTGTGGAGGACCTACCATGCTTGTTTAGGTTGGTTGGTTCTGATTAAGCAGTGTGCTGCAGTGGATTTTTTCTTGGTAAAGTTAAGGATATTAAGCCTTTTTCTTGTATTAGTTGAATCCTTTTCATCGTATTTAAACTGATTGAATGGGAAAATTTTCTTACTGCTTTTGAGGCATTTTGCCGTTCCCACCAATTAAATTCGCTCAGAGCGCATGACTGTAACAGTAGATAGTTAATAAGAAATTGCTATTTACTCTCCAAATTTTCTATCTTTTGTTTTGGGGTAAAATTCCTTCTTTGGTTGCTGCTAAACAATTTGTTGTTTAAGCCCATTCATTGGCACCATTTCTCTACATTTTACCTTGCTGGAATCAAGTCAGTTGATTTCGTACAGGTTCGAAACCGTGACATACATATATACGCAAAGAAATAAGGTCCTGGATGCCTATACTTGTAATGCAAATTAGGAAAATTATATGGTACCAATTCGTAGGTTTTAAGCACCATACCGGAAATTGACCTCCCATGGTCACTCGACATGTGTCACAAAATATTATATAAAAATAAGGCAATTTGCAATTTCTAGTTCACTCACTCACTAGACTTGGAGCATGTCTGATACATAAGTGTCATTTGAGGTGCAACTGGCAAAATTTGGCATCCCAAATGACAACAAATAGTGTCTTGTCAAATTTTTGGCACCTTGGTACTCCAATGCAAGGGTATTTGGGTCCATAACATAATAAATTAACACTTAAAATTTTATTTTATTTTATTCATAATATAACAAATTAGTGGGAGAGGTTTCCATTACCACTTGTTTTACTACTCGTTCCCAAAATACCAATGTCTGTCGAATATTTTTAGAAACTGGCCATTGGATTAGTTACATTTTTTCTCTGTGTAATTGTCACCTTTCTTTTCCATACTTCTTGGAGATGGTAATCAAGTGGAAATAGTATTGACAGAACTATTTCATTCTCCATGCGAGGTGAGTTGAAGTATTGAGATTAATCTTTTTGTAAATTAGGATAATAGAAGTAGAATCTCACTTAATCAAGTAAACAACAAGGGTAAGGAAACCATTTTTTCAATGATAAATTTATATCCGGAAGTACATATTTATTATTGGTCGATGATCTAGATGAATCTATACATTCAATCACATAAGAATCAGATCATGAATATATTTTGCTTCTTTTATTGATATTCAATTAACATAAATACTTACAATATACAAGAATCTTGTAACTTCCCAACCTGACAATTGCACCGACCCTCCCGGGTAGGTCGACACGTGTCAAGGCGAAGGTACAACCTATACTGTTCATTCATATTTCCATACTCAGATAGAAAAGAAATAAATATAACAATATGATATGAGATGATAAGTGCATAAATATGCCCCAAATCCAAGTAGTACAGGCAATAAACTACTGTACTAAAAACTTAAATACCAACAACCTTAGCATATAGGATATCAAGTACTAATATAATAGTTTAAGTGTTTGACAACTCAAATGCAACTACAAAGTATATATAATGCATGACCGCCCAGAACATTGCTAAGCCCAATGCAACTTGAGGTGAGTTCCCTACAGCCGAACTCCTCCCAGAAACCAGTGAATTTGCTGTATAAAACACATCATGAGCTTGGAATGCCCAGTAGGAATACAACCTCAACCAATAGTAATAATACAGATACAAAGACATGTAAGGGAAGCATTTAATAAACCATTTCCATTAAATAGTACGTAAAATGTGTGGGTTTTAGTTCATAAATCATCATTTACCAAACCGTTCCATAACCAGGCTCACAGACGTATATCAGGACGTTGTTCTAGGCTAATAAGCCTCCGGTACAATGACAACTAAACCGATCACTACGGGGTCTGATATCTTGAGGATATCGACTAGTTACCTTGCATGGTCAACTGTCGAGTCACTACGGGGCTATAGCTTTGGGTCCGCACCAAGGCTCCACCCAAGATCATGGGCCCTTAAATAACCTCCCTATATGCCCAAAATACCATGCATACTAGCACATTTAAAACCATTGCCAAATGGGCATGAATAGGTATGAATGACATATACATCAAAGCGTCATTTTAAGAAACATATCCATCATTCAAAACAAGAATGAAGTAAATAATTTGTAATAACCCAAGTTTTATTTTCCTTTTATATGAATAATTTAATGGTAAAAAAAAAATAAAAAAAATTACGACTTTACAAAATTACAACTTTGCCGCTTCCTATTTAAAATCAAATCCCTACCCCTTTATTTCTTCATTTCAGCCATGAAGGGGGAGGGAGAGATCGAGAGAGAGGTTGCAGCCGAGAGGAGAGAGAGAAGTATCGCTGGAGGATCGTCGGAGCTCGCCATCGCCGCCTCGTCGCCGGTGGAGGTAAGTATAGTTGTTTTTATTTTCTTCTTCTTCTTTTTTTTTTTTCTCATACCCATTTTGTGGGTTTTGGTTTAAATATTGGTGCTTTTGAAGTTTCATGATTTGAGAAGTGCTTGGGGTTGTTTATGGGTTGTGTAGATGAGGATTTATGGGTTTAATGGATGGTTTTGTTGTGGTTTTGGTTAGGTTGTGATAAAATGGGTTTTATGGGTTTTTGAGTTAAAATGTTGGATCTTTATGAAGCTTTAATGGTTGTAGATGGTTTTGGGAGGTTGGTTATGTGTAGACATATTGAGTTGAGGAGTCTGTTGGGGTTTTGTAGTTAATTTTGGAGTTATACCTTGTTTCGGGTATATGTTAGTTTTATGCCTAAAACTTTGTGTATCTCACGATCGTATCGTCGAATCTCCAATTTTTCTGTTGATTTATAGTTGTTTGAGCTTGTTTAAGGGTAGATCTAAAGTTGTAACGGTTGGATTTTGGTTTTGGAAAGTTTTGGACATTTGTATAGAAAATAGCTCATTACTGGGCATTTCTGCTAGTGCTCTATCGATAGAGGAGTTGAGCTCTATCAATAGAGAGCCTCCTCGGGTCTACAGAAGGGATGGCTGCTTTGTGTTCTATCGATAGGTGGTGTGAGCGTCTATCGATAGACTTCTCTATCGATAAACATGCCTCTATCGATAGAGAGTCTATCGATAGACCCTCTTCTTCCTAGTTTTGCTTCTTCGTGTTATTTTCCTTTCTCTTGGGTTTATGTCTTGTAAGTCTTTTAGCCTTTGGTTTGGGGTTTTGGGGTTTTGAGTTTTTGGGGTCACGTGTGAGCAGTTTTGGAAGAGGATAGTTTTACTTTTGACGTTGTGGACCTTTTGTGCTTTCTTATGATTATTTGCTTGCATTATTTGTTGTGTCCAGCTTGGAAGGTTCGTTGAAGGACCATTTGCATAGGGTGTATTGAGCATTGCATTTGGAAGGCTAGTGGAGCCGCAAAGGGTTGGAAACACTATGGCATTGAGGTAGGAATAAATACGATTTTACTGTTGATAATGATATAGCTGTTTTACAACTGCTTTAAGAACCACGTGAACTCTACACACCTTTGAACAATATGAATTATAAACGCTTGTGAACCTTACTGTTTTACTATTTTGTCAAATAGATACATGGAATATAACTGTTTATGAATTGTGTAGACCGTGTGGCATGTTATGGGCTATATCAAATGGATTTCTCGTAAAAATGCTTTACGTTTGACAAACCCTTCGGGAATGTGGGAATTGGATATTTTCTATCATTGGGTTTATGAACTGAGTTGATGGGCATACAACTAATTGTTTTATGAAAATATATTTATATCATTAATATTTAAGTATGCCCTGAAAGGATTTAACGAACAATGATTCGCAGCGGAAGACAAACACTAAAACTTTTATTTAAAATTGAATCCATTCATCAAACAAATCCAAGATTCGAATCACAAGCATAAAATCATGAACATCATACAAGAATATATATTTAACGAATTAAATAATCTTACTGGATTTGCCTTTGCAAAACTCCAATCGAATCAAGCTTCAAAGTGGATGAAGTCTCCATTGGTATCCATGAAAGAATCACCACATGGAAACACAGCGGAAAGAATAGTTTAAGATTTTCCATGGTGTTCATCCAAGAATCGAACTCAAACGATGAATCGAATCTAACTTTAATGTTCTTTGATGTTCCTTTGCAATGCTCGTCTTCTTTGATGATCGTCCTCGCAATACTCCAAGCCCCAAAAGTATGGTGGCCTCCAATGTTAGTCCACACGAACACAAGAGTTATTGAACCTTCTTGATTTTCAAACACTTTGAAAAAGCAAGCATAGAGAGGGAGAGAGAGAGTGGCGGCCAAGAGAGGGAGGGAGCCCTTGGAAGAAAAACTTAATTTCTATTAGGGTTCCCTTCTCCTTTTATAGACTTCTCATCTTTTAGGGTGTTTGGTTACAAGTGCTAGTTTGACCATTAACCCCATTTAGGTTACTAACACTCTTGAATTAGATATCCTTTTGACTCTTAATTAATTAACCATTAATTAATTAAAGTCAAACATATATTAATTAGAGTGTACCCCTTTCACAAGTTCAAGAACCTCACTTATGTCCTTATGTGTGTGACCCATTGGGTTCATCCCAACCTAGTAGTGGCAGGGGACATCTCAATGTCTCCCAAAATAGAAACTTTCTATTTTTAGGTTCGATTGGAACAATTCCAATTTTGCCCTCAATGATAACTCTTATCATTAGGCCTTCACTAGTCATGAGTGACATCTAGCAATATGTCATGACGTACCCTAGGTGTGGGTGAATATACGAACGTGTAAATGAACCCTTCGTGCTATAGATAATCCCTCACCAAACATTGTCTTGATTAAGTTAGTTGGGTATGGATTCATGTCAAACCCTAACTTAATCATATGTTACAAGTTCATCAGAGGATAATCTCAATTAGGTAAACCCTTGAAAACACTTTTCATTGGTTACCTTCTGCTTTGGCCAAAGACTTCATTGAGATAGTATCTATGAACTAACCATGACATTCGCCCTTTCATATTAAGGGTGGTTATTGAAAGAATCCCATGGAAACGTGCGGAATAAAATTTTTCTCCATGGAATGTGAACCAAGATCACATGATGATTGTATAAGCTATATAATCAATACATAAAACAATATAAATAACTTACATTGAAAGCCTTAAGAGTAGGATTAATGAAGGTGCAGCCCCTAACTTGAGAGCCTCCAAGAGTAATCCACACTAGTTGCAAGCTTCAAAAGATGAGAGAGAGAGAGAGAGGAGATGGCTAGGATTTTCAAAAACCAATTTTTGATCCTATCTAGCTTGATGTGGCCGGCCACCCCTTGTTCTCTATCTATATGTGAGTGCTAGCTCACTTAGATGATGATAACCATATTTTAAATTTGAATTAAATCAAATTCAAAATATAAATGCAATGATAGATTTGTCATCTTATCTATAATTTGAAACCATTTCAAATTTAAATTTCAACTAACTTGAAATTCAATTAACTATTTGAAATCTTTAATTATCTTGTCATCACATGACAATTTCAAATTTCAAAAAATTCAAAATTCAAAATTCAAAATTCAAAATTCAAATTTCAAAATTTCAAAATTTCAAATTTCATAAAATTCAAAATTCAAAATTCAAATTTCAAATTTCAAAATTCAAAATTCAAATTTCAAATTTCAAATTTCAAATTTCAAAAACTTGAAATTCTAGTTAATTGATATTTGCATATTATTCTCTCTTCTTCTTTAAATGAAGCTACCAACTATATGTGTGTGACCTCTTAGGTTCACAACTACCTAGTAGTAGGAATTAGGATAACAAATTATCCTTTCAAATAAAACTTCTTTTATTTAAGGTTCAAATTAGAACTCTTCTAATATCCCTTTGAGAAATTAATTTCTCTTTGGCCTCTACTAGTCCTGAGTGACATCTAGCAATATGTCAAGACACACCCTAGGTTGTGTGAAGGTTAATCATAAGACAGTGAACCCTTCAGTTACAATTTAAGATACAATTCGATCCTTCCATCAAACAATGCCTTAGTTAAATTACTTGGGTATTGGATAATATGTCAAACCCTAATTTAACATTTTGTATGTGATTCTCAAAATATAAATTCAACCTTGGGATACTCAAGAAACAGTTTTCTTATTCCCAACTGCTTTGGCCAAAGACTTATATGAATTATATCTTTGAGAATAATACGAGGCATTCCCTCTCTTTACTGAGAGTGATAGATTCCTTGTTGTACACTCATATGTCCCCATGACAGGTATACTAGGGCCAATGAGTACATACACAAATTCCATGGTTAGGATATGTACATTGTACTATCAAACCCTAATATCCCTAACACAGGAAATCTATGGTGCCTCAGGTCTAAGGATCACTTGCATCATTGTAACCCTGAGTTGTTGTTTGACATGTAAGTAAAACTCCATTCAACAAACTCAATCAATGATCACATTCAGTGTACTTGTTCTCAAACAAGCACCCACAGGTTTGTCCTAGTGTCATTACACAAATGACTTGAGACTAGTCATTCTCCATATTGAGCAGACATAACCTGTGCTAGTCTATCCGGATTATTAATGCCCAATAAATAATCCTATGACTAGGAATATCTAAGAAAGAAATCTTTAACAATATAAGTCTCCTAATCTCAACTCTTGAGATCTTATATTGACATTCCTTCTAAGGACTTATCATGAATATAATAACAGAAGAATACATGATAATCAAAAGCCCATATTATTAATGAATAATAATAATACATGAATCAACTTTATGTCCTAAATTACACCAGTGAGATTGGCTATTAGGGCATATTACTAACAATCTCCCACTTGCACTAAAGCCAATCGCCCATGTATCTCATACCCATCTTCTCAAGATGTCGATCAAGACTCTGAAGAGTCAGTGCCTTAGAGAATGGGTCTGCTACGTTATCCGCAGATGCGATCTTCTGAATGCAGATGTCACCTCTAGCAATAATCTCTCTGATTATGTGATATCGCCGCTCGATGTGTTTGGACTTCTGATGAGACCTTGGTTCCTTTGCTTGCGCAATAGCTCCATTGTTGTCACAATATAAAGATATAGGTGACTCAATGGTAGGAACAACTCCAAGTTCAGAGACGAACTTCCTAATCCAAACAGCTTCCTTGGCAGCTTCAGATGCTGCAATGTACTCAGCCTCAGTAGTGGAATCCGCTGTAGTACTTTGCTTACAGCTCTTCCAACTAACTACTCCACCATTTAAGGTGAAGATATATCCAGAATTAGATTTTCTATCATCAATATCTGATTGAAAATCTGAATCAGTATAACCATCAACTGTTAACTCTCCGCCTCCATAGACAAGAATTAAATCCTTAGTCCTTCTTAAGTACTTAAGGATATTCTTGACTGCAATCCAGTGTTCTGAACCTGGATTAGATTGATATCTACTAGTCACACTCACAGCATGACTGATATCAGGTCGTGTACATAGCATAGCATACATAAGACTTCCAATAGCCGAAGCATATGGAATCTTACTCATGCTATCTCTTTCCTCTGGTGTCTTGGGGCTCATGCCCCTGGAAAGATGAATTCCATGTCTGAAAGGAATTAAACCTCTCTTGGAATTCTCCATGTTGAACCTTTTCAACTGAAAGGTTCTGTGAAAACCACAGACATGGATGCGCAGCGGAAGAGGGTAAAAACAAAACTTTTTCGTTTAATAAAAACATCCATGTTCACAAAACCAAAATGAATC
>JAESVK010067410.1:5000-18857 GCA_017140935.1 Hamamelis virginiana
AATCTTCCTTTCATGGAGTTTCTCGATTATTCATATGGTTCCGTATTTTAAAAAACATAAAAATTATTTAAGCGCAATAACCGCGCCAAGTGCTATTTTTACCCAAGGCTTTGCTACTTCGGGTCTTTTAACTGAAATGCATCAATCTGCAATATTAGTACCTGCTCTCCAATCCCAGTGGTTAATGATGCACGTAAGTATGATGGTAGTGGGCTATGCAGCTCTTTTATGTGGATCGTTATTATCAGTAGCTCTTCTAGTCATTACATTTCGAAAAGACATAAGGATTTTTGGTAAAAGCAATCATTTAATAATATTCAATGAGTTATTCTCCTTTGGTGAGATTCAATACATGAATAAAAAGAAAAGAAGCAGTGTTTTACGAAAGGCTTCTTTTCTTTCTGCTAGGAATTATTACAGGTCCCAATTGATTCAACAATTGGATCATTGGAGTTATCGTATTATTAGTCTAGGGTTTATCTTTTTAACCATAGGTATTCTTTCAGGAGCAGTATGGGCTAATGAGGCATGGGGATCATATTGGAATTGGGACCCAAAGGAAACTTGGGCATTTATTACTTGGACCACATTCGCGATTTATTTACATACTCGAACAAATAAAAATTTACAAGGTGCAAATTCCGCAATTGTAGCTTCTATGGGCTTTCTTATAATTTGGATATGTTATTTTGGGGTCAATCTATTAGGAATAGGGCTACATAGTTATGGTTCATTTACATTACCATCTAATTGAATTGAAGAAAGGGCCTGACGAAGACAAACAAAGTACGGCGTATATATAAGAAAACTTCGTGTAATCCGGCGAGAACCATTTGAATCACAACACTACTTGATTCAAACGGTTCTCACAAATGCTAAACATATCTGGTTCCAATTCATTTTTTTTTTTTTACTTAACCTAAGAGAAGAAAAAAAGACTTCTTTTTTTCATTGTACAACGAACGGTTTTAAAAATCATAGGAGTTCTTTTTTATTTTTTATTTTATTCATGAAAACTATCTATAAAAATAATTAGATAGAATAGTTTCGACCTTGTCAACTGATAGTGAGAGAACGAAATCCGGGTAAATACCAATACCTATTACGGGTAGAAAGATAGAGATCGAAACAAATAACTCTCGCGGTCCAGAATCAAAAAAATAAGAGTTTGGAGGATTAAATAGCTTGTATCCATAGAACATCTGGCGTGACGTAGATAATGAATAAATAGGAGTTAATATCATTCCAATTGCCATTACACAAGTAATTAGTATTTTTGGCATTAAAAGATATTTTTGGCTGGTAATTATTCCAAAAAATACTATCAATTCTGCAACAAAACCACTCATGCCTGGTAATGCAAGGGAAGCCATCGATAAGATACTGAACATCGTGAATATTTTTGGCATTGGGATAGCTATTCCGCCCATTTCGTCGAGATAAACAAGACGTATTCTATCATAACTCGTTCCTGCCAAGAAAAAAAGTGCAGCGCCAATAAATCCATGAGAAATTATTTGTAAAATGGCTCCATTGAGTCCCGTATCGGTTATAGAACCAATTCCTATAATTATGAAACCCATATGAGATACAGAGGAATAGGCTATTCTTTTTTTTAAATTACGTTGACCAGGAGATGTTGAAGCTGCATAGATTATTTGGATTGTGCCTATTATCATCAACCAGGGAGAAAATATAGAATGAGCGCGGGATAATAATTCCATATTGATCCGAACCAATCCATACGCTCCCATTTTTAATAAGATTCCAGCTAGAAGCATACAAGTACTGTAATGTGCTTCTCCATGGGTGTCTGGTAACCATGTATGTAGGGGTATAATCGGTGATTTGACAGCAAAAGCAATAAGAAATACAATATAGAATAGTATTTCCAATGCTACAGGATACGATTGATTAGCTGATGTTTCAAAATTTAATGTTGGTTCATTGGAACCATATAAACCGATACCCAGAACTCCCATTAAGAGAAAAACGGAACCTCCTGCAGTGTACAAAATAAACTTTGTAGCTGAGTACAGACGTTTCCTTCCTCCCCACATGGATAGAAGTAGATAAACAGGAATTAATTCTAACTCCCACATGATAAAAAAAAGTAAAAGGTCTCGAGAAGAAAATGAGCCTATTTGACCGCTGTACATTGCTAACATCAGGAAATGGAATAATCGGGAATCTCGAGTAACTGGCCGAGCCGCTAAAGTAGCTAAAGTGGTGATAAATCCCGTCAGTAAAATGGGTCCTATAGAAAGCCCATCTATTCCTAATCGCCAGTAAAAATCAAAAAAATTGATCCATTTATAATCCTCCGCCAGTTGGATTAATGGATCGTCCAATTGGAAATGATAACCGAATGCATAGGTCGTTAAAAGGAGTTCTAAGATACATATACATATAGTATACCATCTAATTCTTTTATTTCCTCTATGAGGGAGAAAGAAAATTAAGGAACCCGCGGATATCGGCAAAACTACAATTATTGTTAACCAAGGAAAATAATTCGTGGTAAAGACAAGATACACTTGGACCAGAAAAACCCGTACTCAAAAAAAAATATATATATATTATTTTCGAGCACGGGTTTTTGTCGGTAAAAAAAAAAATCAAATGGATTCGCGTGGAGTTTTCTGGAACGTATCAATAAGCTAGACCCATGCTGCGAGTTGTTTCATGCCATAAATAAACCCGAACACTCAAGAAATCTGTTGGGCAGGCGGATTCACATCTCTTACAACCGACACAGTCCTCTGTTCTTGGAGCAGAAGCAATTTGCTTAGCTTTACATCCGTCCCAAGGTATCATTTCTAATACATCTGTAGGGCAGGCTCGGACACATTGAGTACACCCTATACACGTATCATAAATCTTTACTGAATGTGACATTGGATCTATAAATTTTTGAACGTCATAAATTTTCGATCTAGTAAATGAATCATATATTTAGACACCAGATGAATCAATGATTTACCAGAATTTTTCTAATCAATCTACTTCTGGATCGGCTCATGAGAGAGGCCCAAGATACTTTGATTTCTTACGTTTTCGCAAACATGAACATGATCATACATTACGTATCATACATGCTAATTGGAATTGATGAATATTAGAATTTCTATGATTAATACTACTTATTCAACAAATTCGATTGATTGATACGAGTTGATTTTCTGTTACGATAAATTGACGAAACAATAGCTGGTCCAATAGCTGCTTCAGCGGCTGCAATAGCTATAACAAAAATGGAGAAAATGTCTCCTATTAATTGGCGACTATCAAAAAAATCAGAAAATGTTATGAAATTCATATTAACCGCATTCAGTATAAGTTCAAGACACATAAGGGCTCTAACCATATTTCGGCTGGTGATCAATCCATAGATACCGATAGAAAATAAATAGGCACTCAAAACAAGTACATGTTCGAGCATCATTGACCAACTCCTTATCAATCTCGATTCATTTCAATATGAACAACAATTCAACCGATTCGATTGACTAGACTATAATATAACAAGTACGGAACAAAGACAAAGAAATAATTATAATTATTGGTAATAAATCGAACTAAAAGCATTTCTATTTTATACATGAACAATCTTCAAATAGAATTGAAGGGAAATGGATGTGATAACACAGAACAAAGTTGAATTTGGATTGCTAGTTCTAAAGATTTATTACTGACGAGCCACAGCAATTGCACCTATCAAAGCAACTAAAAGAATTATCGAAATGAGTTCAAATGGAAGAAAAAAATTTGTTGATAAATGAATGCCAATTTGTTGACTATTACTTATCAAATCTTGCTCTATAATCTGGTTTGATCTTGTAGTCCAAATAATCCCGTACCATGACGTATCTGGAATAGTAGTAATTAGTGAAACAAAAATACTTGTACAAACCATCGAAGTAACCCCATCCCCAACAGTCCAAAGATCAAAATCTTTGGAATATCCTGAACCATTCATGAACATCACAGCAAATATGATTAAAACATTTATAGCTCCCACGTAAATAAGGAGCTGTGCAGCAGCTACAAAATGGGAGTTTGATGAAATATAGAATAAGGATATACAAACAAGAACCAATCCCAATGAAAAGGCAGAATAAATTGGATTGGTAAGTAATACCACTCCTAGACCTCCTAATATAAGACCTGATCCCAGAAAGACTAAAAGAAAATCATGTATTGGTCCAGGTAAATCCATTATATGTAAAATAAGAAATAAATAAATCAAAATGTTTCATGACCTTATTGACCTGACCAGGATAAAAAGTTAAGTTACCCTATTTTTTTTTTGATACGTTCCTAATTGAATTAAATTCTAATGGGTGTGGATTGATGTAGGTACAATTATTCGGCCAATCTCATTTTTTATTCAAAATGGTAGTTTGAAAAAACTATATATTTCGAAATAATTACGGATATATGAATAGATTTTCAATCCAAATTAAGCCTCGATTCTCACCAACCAATTAATAGTTGGAATTTGTATTGTAGTTATTGACCAAGGAAATAGAAAAAAAACTAATTCCTTTATATCAAAACTGAACCTTAGTAATTGGTAATTTTTCTTGAATCAAGGGGTTTATCCATTTTTGATTTGCGGTGAATTCAAAATTGTTCGAATTGTGTAATCATCAATTACTGGCATTGGTAAACGACCCAAAGCGATTTGATTATAATTCAATTCGTGACGATCATAAGTAGAAAGCTCATATTCTTCAGTCATTGATAAACAATTTGTTGGACAATACTCAACACAATTACCACAAAATATACAGATTCCGAAATCAATACTGTAATTAAGCAATTGTTTCTTTCGAATATCGGTTTCCAATTTCCAATCGACAACGGGTAAATCTATAGGACATACACGAACACATACTTCACAGGCAATGCATTTATCAAATTCAAAGTGGATTCGACCGCGGAAACGCTCCGATGTGATCAATTTTTCATAAGGATATTGAATAGTTACAGGTAAACGATTTGTGTGGGATAAGGTAATCATGAAACTTTGACCAATGTACCTTGCAGCTCGTACTGTTTGTTGACCATAATTCATGAACCCAGTTACCATAGGGAACATATCGTGAATATCTATGAATAATTTTATATTTGTTTCTTTCTCTTGTTTGAGACAAGTTGTGAATATAGAATAGCGCATTTACAGTGAAAGGAGTTGGGAAGAAGTTGTTAATAATAGATTACCTAGAGAAATAGGTAAAAGAAATTTCCATCCAAGATTTAATAATTGGTCCATTCTTAGCCTAGGTAAAGTCCATCTTGTTGTGATAGGAATGAACAAGAACAAATAAGTTTTAGCTAATGTAATAAAGATACCAATTGTCGTTCCAAAGACTCCACCCACTTTATTTATTTCAAAAAGTTCAGGAACAAATATGTACGGAATAGAGAGATTCCAGCCGCCCAAGTAAAGAACTGTTACAAAAAATGAAGAAACTAGTAGATTTAGATAGGAAGCAACGTAAAATAAACCAAATTTGATACCTGAATATTCGGTTTGATAACCTGCTACTAATTCTTCCTCTGCTTCTGGTAAATCAAAAGGCAATCTCTCACATTCTGCTAGGGAAGAAATTAGAAAAATGATAAACCCTATAGGTTGACGCCACAAATTCCACCCCCAAAAACCATATTTTGACTGCGCCTCAACTATATCAACTGTACTCGAACTGTTAGATAATCATAGTCGGTGATAACATCACTGTTCCCATCGCTATTACAGAACCGTACATGAGATTTTCACCTCATACGGCTCCTCGAGGACCACAAATAAATCTAAGGACCAGGTCGGTATTATTTATCTTGATATGTTTGTAGGATAGATAGAGTCAAAATCGATCGAAAGGTCCCAAATTAGACCAATGGAATTCTGTCTGCTATAAAAAAGCACTTCTGAATTGATCTCATCCTTTACAAATTTCAATTTCTCTTTTTTGAGTAATAACTTAATCCTTCAATAAAATACTCCTTGTAGCAATATCCATAGATATTTCAACCCATCGTTTTTGATTACGAAAAAGAATTAGACATTACATTAGTTATGACAAGAATTCAATCTCTATGAATATGGATATAGGAAAGAAAGAAAAAAAAAATCTCTTTTTTTTTTATTTTATTGGAATTGCATTCTTTCTATTTTTTTCGTTGCTATTCTTCTTTCTCAAAAGGGGACTTTAAAAAAAAAGTAAAGGATTATTTCGTTCCTGATAGTCATTTCTTTAATTGGTGGATAGGGGCATACTCTGGATCGGAATGCTGGGGAGTACTGCCTGATCATTTCTACCAACTTAAAGCCCCAATTAGTATTCCTTTTATGCAGAAATGTCCCTTTGGATAATTTACATAATCTCCATTACTAATCCTTTATGTACCTTTGTGTTCCTAACCATCCACATCCACTCATTTTTTTCTCAATCCCCTGTTATGGTAATACATGTATGGTAATACATACAAATGATAGTGAAAACCCCATACAGTTAATCTTTTGAACCCGCTTCAAGCTATGATGACCAATCAACTAATCTTGGGGTAAACAGTCTCTACTGCTTATGTTTACTTCTGCTTAACCCTTGTACATAGGAAATGAGACTCAATCTTTTTACTGCGAATTTATAAGCTGTTTTCTTTCACTCATATAACTATCTGATTTAGTTCATCAACTCGAATGATGAACAAAAAAATGAAGATATCTATTCAACTCATTCAACTTCTTTCCTAGAAAGAAAGGAAATAAGGAAAAGTTTATGTCTCAACGAATCACACGTAGAGATATTGATAACACACATAGAGTTAATGGTATTTCATAACTAATCGATTGAGCAGCAGCTCGTAAACCACCTAAAAAGGAATATTTATTATTTGATCCATATCCTGACATAAGAAGTCCAATGGGAGCAATACTTGAAATGGCGATCCATAAAAAAACACCGATATTGAGATCGGCTAGAACAAGGTGATAGCCAAAAGGAATTACTGAATAACTTAGTAGAATTGATATGACTGCTATGGATGGTCCGATACTGAATAAACGAGTATCTCCTCTAGATGGAAGAAGATTCTCTTTGAAAAGTAGTTTTGTCCCATCTGCTAGAGCTTGGAGAATTCCCAAAGGGCCGGCGTATTCAGGTCCAATACGTTGTTGTATCCCTGCGGATATTTCTCTTTCTAACCACACAATTACTAGCACACCTATTGTGATTCCCAATACAAGAGTCAAAATAGGGATAAGCATCCATATGATCCCATAGACCTCTTTTACGGATTCCAATCTGGAAAAAGAATTGATATCTTGTACTTCTGTTGTATCAATTATCATTTCAACGATCAACTTCTCCCATAATGATATCTATACTACCTAGTATCGTCATAATATCAGCCAATTTCATTCTTTTAACTAACTGAGGAAGAATTTGCAAATTGATAAAACCCGGCGGGCGAATTTTCCATCTCCAAGGAAAAACACTTTGATCTCCTATCAGAAAAATTCCCAATTCTCCCTTTGGGGCTTCGACTCTCACATAAAGTTCTTGTTTCGACAATTCAAAAGTAGGAGAAGGTTTTTTACTAATGAATCGATATTCAAAATCATTCCATTCGGGATTCCTTACTCTATCAAAGCATCGGATTTCTAAATTTTCATAGGGCCCTCCCGGAATTCCTTCCAAAGCCTGTTGAATAATTTTTATAGATTCCGTCATTTCATTGATTCGTATTAAATAACGAGCTAATGAATCTCCTTCTTTTTGCCATTGGACTTCCCAATCAAATTCGTCGTAACACTCATAATGATCAACTTTACGAAGATCCCATTGTATTCCGGAAGCTCGTAGCATTGGTCCTGATAAACCCCAATTTATTGCTTCCTCTCCACCAATAATGCCTACTCCCTCAACTCGTTCTAAAAAAATAGGATTCCGCGTAATAAGTTTTTGATATTCAGCAACCCCTGTTAAAAAATAATCGCAGAAATCCAAACATTTATCTATCCAGCCATGAGGTAGATCAGCAGCTACTCCTCCGATACGAAAATAATTATGCATCATTCTCATACCGGTGGCAGCTTCGAATAGATCATATACTAATTCTCTTTCTCTGAAAATATAGAAGAAAGGGGTCTGTGCACCAATATCTGCCATAAAAGGACCAAGCCATAACAAATGAGAAGCTATACGACTCAACTCCAACATAATTACTCTGATATAGCTGGCTCTTTTAGGTACTTGAATATTTCCTAACTGTTCTGGTGCATTTACGGTTATTGCTTCTGTGAACATAGTAGCTAAATAATCCCAACGTGTTACATAAGGCAGATATTGTATAATTGTTCGGTTTTCCGCAATTTTTTCCATTCCTCTGTGTAAATAACCCAATATTGGTTCACAGTCAATAACATCTTCACCATCTAGAGTAATGATGAGTCGAAGAACACCATGCATTGATGGGTGGTGAGGACCCATATTTACTATCATGAGGTCTTTTCTTGTAGTTGGTACATTCATAGGTTTTTCCTCGATTCATTCTTCCATGAATTGCTGAAAACGAAAAGAAATTCATCAAAATCAAAATTCAAGATCTAATAAATCAAATAATTAAAGCTCTTCAAATTAATGAGTTTTTGGCTCTCGAATATCCAACTGAACAATTAATTCTTTATAACGTACTCTATTTTTCTTTGACAAATAAGCCAGTAGCCGTTGACGTTTTCCCAGAATTTTCCGTAGACCTCTCTGAGATAAATAGTCTTTTCTATGTAATTCCAAATGTGAAGTCAGTCTTCGTATCTTATTGGTGAAACTGAATACTTGAAATTCAACAGATCCCCTGTTTTCTTCTTGCGAAATAATTGAGATGAATGGATTTTTTACCATAAAACGAAATCTTCTCCCCCTTTTCTTTGTTAAAGATATGAATTTTACCGATCAGTAATAATAATCCCAGCCATTTTAATCTGGTATACTGAATTTCGTTATGAACTCCTAATTTTATCAAATAAGATTAATTAACGATCAATCCAATTTTCAATTTGATTCGTATAGGGATACAAAAGGATGGCACTTACAAAAGAGAAGAATTTAGACCTAAAATAAGAAAATTCTGTTGATTCATTTATAGATCTAATTGATACGTCATTGAATTAGTATCATGTATCAGAATGGAATGTAAGACAACGCATGTGTGCATCTGTTTGCTTTCATATACCAGATATGGTACAGGATATATATAGGAAAAATGTCCCATCACCCAATTTTTCATTGTGGATACATATGTATCCTTACCATACTGAAACGACTGCCATTATTGGTATCAAACCAATAGCGATTCATACAAGCTAAATCTTCTAATCGATAATTGGGCCAAAGAAAGAATTTGAATTTAATCAATTTCTTTTTATCTCTATCAAGATCATCCAAAAATTGACTACAGTTTTTTACGTTATTTACATTGCAAAATACTGGATTTCTATCTATATCATTCCTATTCTTTGAATTGAAACAAATTAGAATTCTCAATTCTCTACGACCTCTAGGCGATAAAATATTTTCAGGAACAAGCAAATCATAATGATTTTTGTCGCTATTTCCAGTTATCCTTTGATGTCTTGCAATGGATTTATCAAAATTCTTCTTATCAACATATCTTTTTTCTTGGCATTTTTGATTAGTTTGATACTTATTCTTATGAACCAATGAAATACTTATGGTTTGATACATAATAAATTGTCCATCATTTTTTACAGACAGACGAACTGGTTCGATAATCAATATCCCCTTTTTCATCAATTCTGTAAGAGTTAAATCCTTCTGAATCAGCATTATATCCAGACTCATTTCTCCCCTTTGAATAGAGGATATAGCAATTTCTCTTGGATTTATCAGTCTAAGCAGGAGACAATATACCTTGATATTATTGATCATTTTTTGATTTAAAAAATCATCCCATCTCAATTGAAAAAGCAAATATCTTTTTAGGAAGAAATCGAGTTCTGCTTCCGTATTGCTTTTGTATTGCTTTTTCTTTTTACGTTTTTTTATGTCTGATCCTGCATAATCTTCTTCAACACCTTTTTCTTGGTTTGAGAGAACTGACCCATGATCCCCTTGGACTGTGGGTTCTTTTTCTTCTTGATTTTGATTCTCTAATTCAAGAGATTTTTTTTCATTCAATGATGTAAAAGGATTCCTTTTTTGTTTTTCTTTTCCATTGATATTGATGTTTTTATTTTCACTAACATTTTCAATTCCAGTAAAATTTAAAAGAAGTAATTTGATCGGTATGACCCATGGTTTAATTTTATATACATTATAAAGTAGCAAAAATTCTGGGAAGAACCAAGGTTCCAGATTCGATATAGGACGACTTAGTATTTCTTCATTCATTCCCATCCAATCAAATCTTTTTTGATTGGATGATTTGATTTCTTGATGAATTGTGAGATAAAAAGGGCTTTTCTTATCAATTTTATCAATTATTTGATAATTACCACTCTTAGTGTTTTTATTACTGTTGGTACCAGTATCGCTATTGATCCATGCCTCAATATCGACCTTCTTTCTAAGACAAAAATGGAGAATTCTACAATCAAAATATTTTCTATCCGGACTTTTCGCCATATCCATAATATCAGCTTCTCCTAGATAATTATTGATAAGGATATCGCCCAGCATATCAAATAATTTGTGTTTATATGTGTTGTAATTATAAGAAATCTCTTGGTTATTATTTACTTTTAACGGCGATCCATAAATATATGAGTTCTTCTTATCTTCATAATTAATAGATTTATATGATAAAAGATTATATCTATAGTGTTTTTTAAAATTCTCGTTTTGATTTGGTAATGAGTCTACTTCATAATCATTTTCTTTTTCGTAATGAATAAATTGGTCTTTTTCATATGAATCCCATTTGTTTAAATCTTTATTTTGAGCCATACAACGTCGATTAACTCTATTTCGCCATTTTTGTGGTACTAATCTAGACCATCTAATCTGAGATAAATTGTATTGATAATGACCCCTTAACCAGTTTTTCCAGTGATTCATTCCAGAATTCCGAAGTTTCTTATGTCTTAATTCGGAATGAGATATTCCTTGTGCTCCAAAATAATCCTTTATTTCATTCTTAAGAAAAAGAGATGTTCCGTGATATTGAAGAACAGATCTTAACTTATACAAGTTAATAACTTGGGTTTGTGATAATTTGTAAAACACATATGCTTGTGACAAGGAGGATAAGTCACAAAAAATCTGTGAATTCTTATTACTATTTCGAATATTAGAAAGTGATTTTATAAAGTGAATTGTATTTTTATTTGTTTTATCAATTCTTTCTTGATTTGCTTCATTATTGTAAATGTATTTATCAATAAGTTTTTTGTTGATTCAAGAAAAAGCTGTGCATTGATTCTCGGAATATTAATGATACATCGAAGGATATCTATGTATATCCTTTCAATGAAAAATTGTATAAAATAATACGATTTACGAATTAATCGAGTATTTCTTCTTTTTAATATCTGCCAAATATTTTTTTGGGATTCTAATCTTTTAGCATTATGACTTTTTTTGTTAGGACTAATATTAATCTCTGGGGTTAGAAATTCCTTTGTCTTTTCTTTTGTAATTTTTTTTATTTGATTTCTGATTGTGCTTGTTCTATCAGTCAGATCTTTCATTTTTTTTTCTGTCAGTGAATAATTTGTCCAATCCATAGATCGAATTTGAATAGATGATTCATGAATCATCTGATTACTATTACTGATTATCAAATCTTTTTCTTTTTTAGTTTCACTCGATTCATATACTTCTCTCAATCCAAATAATAGAATTGGATTTTTTTTTGAGAGTTCTTTTATTCTTGTTTTTATAAATAGAATGCTTTTGATAACCCATTCTTTTGTTTCGTTTGCGATCGTTAGAAACACATTTGTTCTTTCTTTTAAAACTCTTAGAACTAGAAAACAATTCTTTTTCAATTTTCTAATTTTTTTTCCAAGTTCTTTAAAAATAGGTTCAAAAAAGGAAGGTTGTTTTCGGGGAGAACCAAAAGGTAGTTCAGCTTCCATTCCCCAAACTGTTAAAAAACAAAAATCATCTTTTTGCCCTTTCTTTTTCATTGGATCTCTATGAGGAGATTGTAGCTTAGATCTGTGCCAAGGTTTCAGACAGAAAGGAAATAGGATCTTTATCTGAATACCGTCTGTTAACCAATTTTTCGGAAATTCTGTTTCTGATAATTGAACACCATTATAGGTGCATTTAACATACATTTCTCTATTCCAATCCTTTAAATCTTCGGACCACTCGGGAAATTGAAATAATAACATACGGCCGATATTTTTAGATATTATCAATGAAGGTAATATAACATATTTTCTAAGAATTGATTGAGTTACTAATACGGAACCCCTTATTACTTGAGCAAATACAATGCTATCCCAGGCTTCCGCTATTTCTATTCGTGTTTTCTCCTCTCTTTTGTCCTCTTCGTTTTTGTCCTCCTCTTTTTTATCCCTTTCTTTTGTCTCTTCCTTCGCATAATCCGAAATTTTAAATTCTGTGTTTTTCCCCATCCAATTTCTAAAAATGAGTTTTATCAGTCCGGAAATATCAAAAGAAAAAAAGGGTGGTTTGTCTATTCTGTCCAAAAAAAGGGGGGAATGTGTATTTGCTTGAAATAGTTCTAAAATAGTTGTTTTACGTCTTTGAGCGCGCATGGAGCCTTTGATTATGTCTCGACGAAAATCCGATTGTTGCGAATAACGTATTAAAGCCACTTCGTCTGCTTGATCAGGATTATTAGTCTCTTTGGTATTAGTATAAGTATCGGTATTCTGTTGATTATCAGTAAAAATCACTACACGTTTGGCTTTTCTTGAACGAATCTGATGATCCTCCGCCATGTCTTCTTCATTTTCTCTCTCCTGTTGTTCTAAATCGTCGATTAATTTGTATGACCATCGAGGGATTTTTTTACTGATTTCTTTTATTCCAATAGATTTTTTTCTAATTGTTTGATCGTTGGGATCAGTTATAACTGCATCGAATAAAAATTTTAAAAACTTTGCTTGATCTTTTGAATCAATTCTTCCTTGTTCTGGAAATAAAAAAAGCCCTTTCAAATTGAAATTCGATGTTGATTCTCCAGAAAAATCACTAATTAAGTTCAAGAAATGACCAATTTCTGTTGATAATGATTTTCTATCAAACTTATCTATTTTCTGTTCAAATTCTGGATAATCAGTAACAAGAAGGATACTATGGATTTTATTTATCCAAACAGTTTCTATGGAATTTTCTATGGAAGTTTCACTTATGATTGAAGGTGAAAAAAAATTTTTGATTGTTCCACGATAGGGCCCATTCAAGAAAGGATCATATTTTTTAGGCAAGTATTCTTTTTGAGTCTCATCATTACACAATCTAGTCCTTTTTTCGAGTACATCCAGAGCAAGAGATCCCTTGTCTAGAGCTTCTATTCTATTTACAAACTCATTGCTTAGATTTTTTTCTTTTTGTTCATTGGTATAAATCCAATTATTATACAGTTCATCAGAGGAGCGTTTTTCGGTTGTGGACAAGAAGATCTTTCTTTGTATCATTTCCCAAAAAGTTGACAAGCTGGGTGGATACGTAAAAGATATTCTTTGTTTTCCATCACTTCTACACGTGTAAAAAAAATATTGTGACATTTCATTTCTTACAGCATTTTCAAATCGATTGTTTTTTATATATCTCAATGGACGATTCCATCGTTTATAGTCGAAAAGAAGTGTCACAAAAGGTTTTTCAAACCAGAATCTGTTTTTCTCTTCTT
>JAESVK010067412.1:0-12908 GCA_017140935.1 Hamamelis virginiana
TCTCTCTAGGGTTTTCCAATTTCTCTTAAAATTCATTCCTTTCAACTTCATTCTACCCAAATCAACTCTCAAATACCTCAAGTGTTGCTATTCACCTCAATTTGTGAATCAAAATCTTAGGATTTCATCCTTGATTTCAATTTGGGGATCCAAAACCCAAATACACATTCACTTATTTTCTTCAAGTTCATCTTCTACCTACACTCATGGCAAATAGGTATGAATCAAAGTACCCATATATGAAGATGAAGAGCTACAAAGCACCTTCTTATGATCCCAACAACTCAAGCTTGTTATTGGAGCCTAATGCTCATCTCTCCCACATCCATACTCTTCAAGAAGTAAGCTTACTTTCCATGCTCTTTCATTGAATCATTGATGTCTAGATGCTTTGATATTGATCTTTGGATATTGTTTGATGACTTGTGTTCATGAAATTTGTATTTGGCAAAGCTTGGGAGCCCCATTTTACTAGCTTCACAAGCTTGAAATGTTGCCCACCAAGTGTTTGATAAAATTCCCAAGAGACTAAAATTTGATTTTTTTTATTTAAATTTCTCATGCCATGATTCAAATATATTTCAAACATCATTTGGATACCTCTAAAAGCTTCATGACAAGTTTTTACAATCATTTTAAAAAATGTGCATACTAGGTGTTTGATCAAATGCCTAAAGGAGACAATTTTCAATTTTTCAAATCAGTTCATCATATCATGCTTTTTCACATGTTTTCAAAATAATCATATCATGATAAGTTTTCAAAACACTTTAAGTAATGCACATATCAAAAATTTGCATGAATTAAGACTTAGCTTATTTTTCAAAATATTATTGCATAAAGTGTCATTTTCATGACTTTTATTTCAAAACTTTTGCTAAGTTTTTATTTCATGATTTTCAAAATTCTATTCTCTTAGTATTTTTATTTCCAATTCAATTTTCATGAAAAGAAGTCATATGGCATTTTAAATGAATTATGCTAATTCTTGATGTAAAATTGAAAATACCAAAATTAACTACATTAATCATGGTATATATTTTTTGAATAACTCACAATTGACAAACCATTTGAGAAATAAAATTTGGACATTTTTTGAAAATGTGCCATTTTGTGAGTTAATTTTGTATTCTTGATTCAAAGAATCAGCATAACTTATCTTCATACCTCTAATCCATTAATCTTTATCTTTACAGCCAGAGTTCGACATTAGGACTCTGTCATCCCTTCAGGGCATTATTGGATGGTGGGCTAGGATGGACACTCTCCAACCTTATGTCAAAGCCACTATCAGAAGACTTGGTTTCGGAGACTTTATTGACTCACTGTGGGTTGACACTATGGATAGACAGGCCCTCATGGCTTTATCTGAGCTTTGGTGGGACACCACCAACACTTTCCACTTTGAGTTTGGGGAGATGACTATGACTCCCCTTGATTTCACCATGATCACAGGACTTTCCATTGGGGGTCGCCCTTTGGATTTTTATGAAGATGCAAGCAAGAACTCGACTTACTTGGATACCTTTGTTGGGGCAAGCGATATTGAGATCGTGAAGAGATCAGTTCGCCGAAACACTCTTCTTACCACATTCAACAATATGCCTGAAGGAGGAGATCCTGACCACATCGTGCGGGCTTTCCTTTTGTACTTGTTTTCTTGCACTCTTTTTGCAAGCACTACTGATTTGGCTTCTTTAGGCCTTCTTGCCAGCTTGGAGGATATTGATTCCATTCCTCAGTATAACTGGGGTGGCGCTGCCTTGGCCACCATGTACAAGACCATGTGCTGTCGGTCTCGAGGGGTATGCACTGACTTTGGAGGCATGGGATTCGTTTGGGAGGTATACTCACTTATTTTTAGAAAATATCATAAACTTCCCTTCACTCATCTTCTAACAATGCACCTGTTCTGCAGGTATGGGCTCATGAGTACCTCGACTTGAATAACCTCATACTGATTGCTAATGACTTTTCCTGGCCAACCCTCGCTAGATATGCCCCAGATAGGCGGGTGAATGCCATTGCCCATAGGCATTATTATGCTTACAGTCGTGCCTTTGTTGCAGGGTTGTGCTCTAATAATGTAACAATCTTCATTCCTGCTTACCTTTCTCATGCTCAAACTTTCTCTAATATACCTTGTCCTCAGGTTAGGTGGAACCCTTGGCGTCATTGGAGGGGTACCATGCATACTCGACTTAATTCTGTGATCGAGATGTTACATAAGAGAATCTTGTTTGAGGGGCCCTCTGGCAGGTACTGGTACCTTGGGGAAAGAGTGCGTGCCCAGCTTTGTGGGTCTTATTCAGTTGCCCGTGTACCTCATGCACCTCCTTCTTCTATGAGACATGCTGATAAATTGACAGACCATGCTTTAGCAGACGCCATGGCCGGTGTATTTGCGGATGCTTTCCATCGTCCGCATGAGGATTATCGTACATTCTGTCAGCGCTATCTGATGCGTTCACTTGTATCAGGATTTTCACCTGCTGAGGTATCAAACTTTCTCTTGACAGCCTTGCCTCTTTTCTATACATTATTCTTCATATCTCTTTATTTTGCAGGGTCGTCGAACCCGGGGACATGCCTCCCATCCTACAGCTACTGCGGCTCCTAGTGAGGGCGAGTCTTCATCCTCTGCTCCTTCTTTGCCACCTGTCCCCTGGCAGGTGCAAGTCATTGAGGACAGTAGCTTTGTTCAAAGACCAACCACTCGAGTGCCTTATAATGAATACCCACACATTGATCCTTCTTACACTTCGGTAATCATCATACTTTCACCTTTTGTCATATATGACTTTCTCTTTCTTAACATTTTGAATCTTTCGACCTTTCAGGTGCCTGTATCATACACTGAGGAGTGGCTGGCATATAGTGCATCATTGACTAGGGAACTTCAAAGCATGAATCTTGATGCACATAATGCGAACATAGCTGCACATGTAATTCTCTTTCTACTCTTTCAATCACTAGTGATCTCATTTTTCACCAATCTTAATGACGGGACTTCTAACTCTATAGGCAATACCGCTTCCATTCCATATACAAGTAAAAAAGGTGTAGCCCCAGTCGATGATCTAATGGAAGTACGATATCCCCACAGTGCTAGTGGTAATTTCTCATGCCAGTCATTGTAAGTCTCAGTGGTCTTTTTCAAGATCGACTTGAGATTCTTGTTTGCTGCTTCAATAGCCCCATTCGTCTGTGGTCTATAAGGAGATGAGCGGTGATGTTTGATACTATACTTTTGTAAGAGTGTTTCGATTTCTTTTCGGAAATGCTGTCCATTGTCAGAGATGAACTCGTGGGGTACTCCATACCCGTAGATGATATTATTCTGTATGAACCTCGCTACTTGCTTGGCGTTCAATGTCTTGTAGGATGCAGCTTCTACCCACTTGGTGAAATAATCTATGGCGACCAAGATGTACTCATGCCCATTTGAGGCTGCAGGGGTTACCTTGCCAATAATGTCAATGCCCCATGTTGCAAATGGCCATGGCGAAGACATGGTAGTGAGTAGCATCGAAGGTTGATGTTTTCCACTTGCAAACACTTGACATTTATGACACTTCTTAACATGTAGATGACAATCCCTCTCCATGGTTGACCAATAATACCCTAGTCTCACGATCTTTTTAGCTAGCATGTATCCATTCATATGCGGAGCCCCAGCCCCTTCATGTACTTCCAACACTATTCTTTCAGCTTCTTGTTCATTGACGCATAACAGATGCACTCCCTCGTGTGATCTCCGGTACAGCTTTCCCCCACACAGAATATATTGACTGGCTAACCTTCTTATGATTTTTCTGTCCACGGATGATGCCTCTTTCGGATATTCTCCTTTTTCTACAAACTGTTGGATGTCATAGTACCACGGCTTTTCATCATTCGGCTCTCTTTCTTGGATAACACAACAGTAGGCCGGTTCTTCTCGGGACTCAATAATGAGAGGAGTTACACCTTCATCTTTAGGGATATCTACCATGGATGCTAGAGTGGCTAAGGCATCCGCAAACTTATTCTTTAACCTAGACAGACAAAAGAAGTCAATTCGACGGAATTCTTTCACCAAAGTATCTAAATACTCATGGTAGGGTAACAATTTCTTATCCCGAGTCTTCCACTCTCCTCTAGTATGACATATGATCAAGGCGGAATCCACATATACTTCTAATTCTTTCACACCCAATTCCAAGGCAGCTTCCAATGCTAGGATACAGGCTTCATATTCGGCTATATTATTAGTAGCATCAAAGGATAACCTGACAAATAATGGTATCAAGTTATTCTCCGGTGTGACTAACAACACGCCTATTCCACATCCTCTCTTATTATGAGCCCCATCGAAGAAAACTTTCCAAGGCTCTTTACTTACTTCTAGAATCTCTTCATCAGGAAAATGGTACTCAGACGGTCTTTCTACTGACGATGGGTATTCTGCTAGAAACTATGCCACCGCTCTCCCTTTCACTGATTTCTGCACCACATATTGAATGTCGAACTCTGATAATAGTAATAACCAACGGGTTGTCCTATAGGATAACACCGGCTTCTCCAATAAGTACTTCAGGGGGTCCATGCGACTAATGAGTTGCACTTGAAAATACAGCATGTAATAGCGGAGCTTTTGGGTAACCCACACCAGTGCCACACATGTCTTTTCTAATGCGTCATATTTAACCTCATAGTCAGTCATCTTCTTACTCAAATAGTACACCGCATTGGAAAGTTTTAGAATAAGCAGGAGGGATTCGCAGATCCTCTAGACGTAGAGCGCGCAGAGCTTTGAACCCTTTCGAGATTCTGGGAGATATTGAGCTAACATAGCTCCCATCGCAGTTTCAGTGAGTGCTAGATAAAGTAGCAAAGGCTCACCTTGCCGTAGGGGAACTAATATTGGTGGATTGCTCAAGTACCTCTTGATGGTTTCAAAGGCCTCTTGGCACGCGTCATTCCACTTCGTGGGCACATCCTTCTTAAGAAGCTTAAAGATAGACTCACAAATCATAGTCAGCTGTACTATAAATCGACTGATGAACTGAACTTTGCCTAAGAATCCTCGAATCTCCTTTTCTGTCTTTGGCGGCTGCATCTCCGTGATGGCTTTAATCTTCCCCGGGTCAACCTCTATTCCTTTTTGAGTGATCATAAATCCCAGCAATTTCCTCGCAGTTACTCCAAAGGCGCACTTTTGAGGATTCAATCTCAGGTTAAATTGCTTAATTCTTTGAAGGAACTTGCCTAGAGCTTCAAAATGGCTTTCTTGATCCTTAGACTTCACGATCATATCATCCACATACACCTCCACTTCCTTATGAATCATATTATGCAATAAGGTGGTTGCCATTCTCTAATAGGTAGAACCAGCGTTCTTTAGGCCAAAGGGCATAACTCGATAACAGAAGGTCCCCCATTGAGTAATGAAAGAGGTTTTCTCCATATCTATAGGGGCCATCTTTATCTGGTTATAACCTGAGAACCCGTCCATGAAGGATAACAGAGCATGACCGGCGGTACTATCTACCAAGATATCTATGTGTGGCAACGGAAAATCATCTTTAGGGCACGCCTTGTTTAAATCCTGGAAGTCTACGCACATTTTAACCTTCCCATCATTCTTAGGTACCGGCACAATGTTAGCTAACCACTCGGGGTACTCTACTACCTGGAGAAATCCAGCGTTCATCTGTTTCACTACTTCATCTTTAATCTTTAGTGCCCACTTTGGCTTCATTCTCCTCAACTTCTGTTTCACCGGCTTGACCCCTGGATTAGTAGGGATAAAGTGTTGTACTATATTGGTGTCAATCCCTGGCATATCTTTGTACGACCATGCAAATACTTTTATGTTTTCTCTCAACAATCCTACCAATTTTTCTTGTTCTTGTGGTGACAGAGTTGCTCCAATTTTAATTATTTTAGGCGATTCATCGGATCCTAAATTAACTGCTATTAATTCATCCACATTAGGTCGAGCATGTTCCATTTCCCTTCGTTGTTCAAACTCAGGGGAACATCCTCTCTAGGATCTATGTTCATGCTATATACACCCATAGAAGACAGAAGGGATAAGCTGCAAATGCAAAGAACGAAGAAAAATGAATACTTTATTAATCGTGAAGAAAGTGGGATAACAAAACTAAGCTATCATTCGCCTTCTAGCAGAAGAGGGATGATTTTATTGAAAAGAAGGAAAAACGAAAGTCCTATTCTACAAGCATAGAAATCCTACAAGCTATCATCTGATGGTAGTGAATTTTCCGCAACTGAGTCTTCAACCCGAGGCTCATACTCAAGGCTCCAGTTGGTTAATGGACTGATGGTATCTTCAATGAGGTGGATAGGATTGGGTTCATGAACATGCTCTTCGATGCAGGCGATCTCTTTGAACATAGCCCCTATGGCGACTTCATCGATATGGTCGACCCAGTCAAACTCTGTACGCTCTTTGGCTGTGATGGTAGTTGGAGAGAGAGGTAGTGGAGTGTTGAAGAAGATTTCAAACCCAGGAACTCTAGTCTTCTGATCTTCAAGGTAAATGGGCTTGGGGAACCCACAATAAGGGAAATCATCCCCTTCTTTGACAAAAGCCCCATTCAAAGTGGGCCGGTAAGGTTTCAGAGTGAGGTTAGGGACTCGTCCCTCTTCTTTAGCTAACTGTATTTCTCTTCTTTTCTGTGACATCTCTTTTCTGTCAACTTTATTACTTTGATAGCCCAACCCGAATGGATAAATTGCTGAGGGATACTGGATAGAATCAGGCGTGCCTTGATGACGACGTCCTAGGCCCATTCCTGGAAAGAAGCCCATATTTTTCATGATCTGGCCCACTTGCATATTCCCATACGGACTGCAGTCTAACACCATTTTCTCTTTACATCCTGGCTCAACCTCTACACATTGTATGTATTCAAAGCCTGTCAATGGTACTTTTTGGATCTCTGGCTTGATCTCACAGATAGGTACATGGGTAGGAGTGATCTCAGAATCTCCCTTCAATGTCACCGCCGAGCCTTTGTAGGGGAACTTAACCTTTTGATGGAGGGAAGAAGGCACAACCCCTATTGGATGGATCCAAGGCCTACCAAGTAGAAGATTGAAACAGGCAGGCACGTCTAGTACTTGGAAATTGACTTGGAATTCTACAGGCCCAATAGCTAGAGATAAAGTGACCATCCCAACTACTTCTCTCCGAGTGTTGTCGTATGCTCTCACAGTTTGCCCTGATGGTTTGAGTTCTGACGGTTCGATGCCCAAGGAAGTGGCGGTGCTGAGAGGACATACGTTCAAGGTTGACCCATTATCTATCAACACTGTAGGAATTCTCTTGCCCACAGTATCCACCGTGACATACAAAGCTTGCAAATGATGAGGTCCTTTCTTCGGAAGGTCTGACTCTGTGAAGGATATTGACTGCCCATGCTGAACTGGACTGACCAGACTGACTAAACCTTCGGGTGAAGTGTCGATGGGAATCTGAACTTGGTTGAGTAGCCTAAGTACTGTCTGCCTGTGCATTTGAGAAGCCATTAAAAGTCCCCAAATGGTGATGTTGGCTTGAGTACGCTTGAGCTGTTTCAGTATCTCTTCCTCTTCCTCTTGAACTTCAGTGCGTTGAGATCTTTCTAACTCTCCTAAAGGATTGTCGGATTCCAAGTTGGCGGGTTTGAAATGACGACCTCCTCTAGTGACATGGTTAACATCTTCCTCATCGCTGGCCCAAATATCTGCTATCTCTTCGGGTGTGTTAATCAAATCTTCCCATTCTATGATATCAATCTCATTCTCTGACCTATCATCTATGGTAGACTCGGCAGAAGTCGAACTTGATCCGAAATACTGGGTGACCCATGGTTGCCTTGGATAGACGGTTCGGTGATGTGAGTCTCCATTCATATGGATGACCTTGGTTGTGAAATATTTCTTGAGGATACTCTGGCTAGCTTTCTCAAAACAGATGAGGTTTGGATCTTCGGGTTCAACCTGAGCCACAGGAACGTTTTCTTTAAGTGAGTCAGGGTCATCACCCCAGCCAGAAGGAGCAATGGGTTCTTCGAATGTGGGTTTCTTCATTTTGGGGTAAAGGACATAGAAGTCGAACTTCCCACTAGGTTCCCCTAACAGGCCTACTTCGGGATCTCCGGCCTCATATCTCTTTCGCAATTCCCACTGGCTAGTTCCAGTCTTGGAAAAGGCTTTCTTGGTTCTAGCATTAGATCTAATGGGTTCAATCTTTGTCATCTCAGCTTCACAAGACTTTTCAGGGCAGAGAATATAGAAACTAAACCTCCAATTTCTTTCTGTCAACAAATCCACACAAGGATCACTAGCTTCAAACCTTTCTTTGAGAGCCCACTGACTAGTACCATTATTTGACGATTGATCCACTTTGCGAGGCTCGGGAAGCCCATTCGAACTAAAACCCGGGAATGTATCTTTCTCAAACTGTCTCCATGAACGATAAAGCCCCCTTGGGCAAGTGAAGGGTTGAGGAATTTCAATCAGACCTTGATCAATGAACCCTTGTACTATATTCCGCAATGTATCACATGATTCCGTGTCATGGCTATAGGTTGCATGGTATTGGCAATAAAATTTTTTGGGTTTTGGCTTGTACGGAGTAATGAGCCCACGGGCTTGACAGTGATGAAACATTTCAGTTATGGAAATAGGGAATGAAGGGCAAGGGCGGATAGGCTCACAACGGACATAAGGGTCGGCATGGATAACATTGATATTTGCTGGTGGTGGGATTGCATGGGTAGGAAGTGGATTTTGGGTGACATTGGGTTGAGAAGGTGGGGAAATGGTTTTATTGTCTATGAGGTCTTCGACTTCATGGCGGAGACGGAAGCAATGGTTGGTAGTATGGCCTTTGGGTTGGTGAAAATAACAGTATTCATTCTCATTGTAGTTCTTGGGTAATGGGTTGGGTGTAGGTATGGGTTCTAGAGGTTGGAGCAAGCCTCGGGCTTTTAATTTCTCAAAGACGTTTTCCAATGGCATATAGAGCTCGGTGAATTTTCTGGATGGTTTAATTCCTAAGGAAAAGGGTTGGGTCAATGGAGTAGGCTGAGATATGGCATTGACTTCGGTAGCCTTCCCATTGATGACAGGTCGGCGGTTTTTGTAGGGTTCATCAGTTCGGAGAGCTCCATCAGCTAGAGCATCCTCCACTTGGGTCCCGGCAGCGACTAGAGCTCGAAAATTTGGGAGATATCGGAAAAACATGTGCTTGTGATACACTGGGAGCAAGTTCTTCACTATCATGGGGATTTGTTCTTCTTCCTCAGGACGGTTAGCCATTTTAGAAGCCTTGGCTCTCCAGCGGGTGAGGAAAGCAAAGAAAGTTTCTCTTGATTCCTGTTTAGTAGTCTCCAAGTCCCTCCTAGTGATATCAACTTCTGTGTTATACCGGTAATGGTTGCTGAACTCAGTGCATACATCTTCCCATGTCTTCATTCTAGACTCATCCAATGACAGAAACCATTTCAGAGCGGATCCAGCCAGTGTCTCGTGGAACATTTGGGCTAGCAAGTCATCATCAGCCCCTCGCGGGTGCATGGCTTTCACGTACATCTTCAGATGTTTTAGGACAACCCATTCCATCAAACATCTCTAACTCGGGCATTCTGAAATGAGTGGGCATACGGGCCTTAGGGAACAAAGATAATGACGACATATCCACCAGATCATCAGACTTCCTAATACATTTCAAGGCTTTTTCCAGGGCTTCGACCTTGCTACTCAACATTATAGGCTCAGTGGAAAAGAAAGCAAGGGTCTTGGGCTTGGATTCTTTTTCCAGATCAACAGGCTGAACAAATTATGTACCTGGCCTAATAGGCTCAACAACTATCTTCGGTTTAAGAAAACATTCCTCTTCATCAACGTTCTCAAATAAGGGATTAGTACGGGCTCGCACCTTATCATCTTCTTCTTTCTGGTGAACTAACTCTTGAACCACTTTTAGGAGCGCCTCGATCTTCTCATCAGTTGTCTTTCCACTAGTTCCAATGGCAATAGGGGTATGATCCTCGTTACTAGACATCTTCGAATCAACAGGCAGACCCTTAAATAACCGACCACTAGAATCACGACGCCAAGCCAGAATGCTGGGAAAGGGAAAAGTTTTCAATCAACTAAGAGCTTCCAGTGTGAAAAGGGATGAATAAGGATAATCTCACATGCTTACAAGAGTATGGGTCTAAGGCCCACACATCAATCTTACTCTCTCACATTCTATCTTATGAAAGTGGGCCTAAAGCCTTGGCAAGAATCTCATCAAAAACTCCTAAACTCACATCTCAATCTTATTCCAGGCCTATACCTTCATCCAAAGAGTATGGGCCTAAAGCCCATACTTCAAACTCACTGAAAGCCTAAAAACGGACATCACTATTCGGACAGCATAACACTACCACGGGCCTAAGTCCAAGGATATGTAGGGTACTAAACCCTCATCAAGTACCTTAACTC
This sequence comes from Hamamelis virginiana, assembly GCA_017140935.1. Classification (NCBI taxonomy): domain Eukaryota; kingdom Viridiplantae; phylum Streptophyta; class Magnoliopsida; order Saxifragales; family Hamamelidaceae; genus Hamamelis; species Hamamelis virginiana. The sequence continues at coordinate 10,489 of JAESVK010067412.1, forward strand.
TTTAAAGACACTTCCCTTAAGAGTTTAGGGTATTTCATAAGGTCTAGACCTACAATCCCAGGTCCTAGTGGTTCTACACATTTCACAATCATGGCTCAGACAAAACCGGGGGGTAAATCCGGCAACATAACATTACAATAATGTGCCAAAAAGTGACGTAGGGTATGTGTCCTACAGAGACAGTCTATATGGACTAATGCAAAGGGTAGGCTGAGTGTCCCTTACTCGCTCGGTTCAATCGATATACCTAACCACATGTGACATCAGGAATGCCGTGTGAGTCCAACAGTACGTGATTGGTCCGTTTGATATACCCGATGGTACTTGGCAAAAAGGGTGATGGCTTTCGCATACATGGAACCCGAGAGTCAAAGAAACCGGGCCCAGGGCTAGGCTCATCGTTGGCTATAGCATACAACGTCCTAAACATGCAAAGTCAATGCACACACAATGCAGGAATTAAAGTCACACAGTCATACAAATGCAAGTGATTGATTTTATTAATTAAGAAATTGAAAAGCCCAAAAATAATTATTTGGAGTTTAGCCCTCGACATCCCCAGCGGAGTCGCCAGTCTGTGAACCAGCCAACCTAGATATCCCGAGGGATTGAGAGGCCTCTCGTTCACTTTGGGGTTTCTTGAGTGGATTGTGGATGATGTTTATCCGTCCCGATTTATCCATCTCTATTATCCTTCTCTATTATCCACTTAAGATTGTGTTTTGAAAAAGGATAAGAATTTATAAAAAACTGGGAGTCGCCACCTTATTTTTAGGGAACAAGGAAACCACAATAAAGAGTTTTATTTTCAATAAAACATTGACCCCATATTTTGGAAAAGTATGGTCTTTGAATCAAAGTTGGATTCGGGGGCTAGGTTACGAAGTGGGAAGGTTCCAAGGAACTCCTTGTAGGCACCCACCTCACCCTAATTAAAGGTCTCCTAATTACTAATGGGCTTTATCAAAATCTCATAAAATAACCTATCATATCTAATCAACCAAGAAAATAGTGTATATAATAATTACTAGATAATAAATAATAATAATAATAATAAAAGAAACAAAAATCCTAAAGACCTTAGGAGACAAGGGTCATCCTAAGATTGGACTTGCACCCTATTGATTGCCTACGTACCTTACCAATTACTTGATAAGGATCAAAGTCCAAGTAGTTCGATTACATAGGACTCTCCTATTGTAATAAACCACATAATCGTAGATATTCTATCTTATCTTGGACTCTAGCTTCGAGAGTTTGAGTTTGATCAAAATACTTGTTATGAGATATGGAATTTCATTCCATTTTGAATTCTTTCAAAATCACTTTTTAAAATTATTCTCGAAGTAGAATCCTAGGTAAAATAGAACTCTATTCTTATTGTAATTCTTACAACAAAGAAGAGTCCTAAGTGGGGTCAAGTGAACCCCCTAATCCTAGGGTTTCTAGCTAATCCTAGGTTAGTCTAAATACCTAAAACACGATGATATGGATGCTGGAATTTCTGGAAAATAAATAAAAAATATAATCAAGAGTGCAAACAATGCATGAAAATGTCCTAAATGCAAATCTAAGTTAGCTATGTGAACCTAGGCATGTTTCTATGTTGATTTTGGCCTAAAAAGTGAGTTTTAATACACTTTTAGGTCACTTTAAATCCATGGACAGATTTGAAAGTAACCAAAAAATGTACTTAAAACCCTAAAATAATGAATAAAAAGTTATGAAAATATGTACTAAATGCAACCTAATATGCATACTAAACTACCATCAAAACTTGACATTTAATCACAAGGGAAGAGACTTACCTTTGCATGCTCCCTCGAACACATTTTATATATCAATCAAACATCCCAAATGATAAAAAAAAAATAAACCATAATAAGAACAATACTAATACTTAACTTGAATAGACTAACAACCTAATATAAAAGACTTAAACATGCATTCCTATACACTAAAAGTCCTATTATGCATAAAAAATGGATTCTAAATATGAACACGTAATCCTAATATGATATGACTAAATAAGAATGGAAGAAGAGAAAAATAATTCTTAAATAATAAAGTAGCCTATCATGCATACTAAAAAAATATGGAAATATAAACTAAACTAGGCATGCTAACAAATGAACTATATCCTATGCATGCATACTAACTATGAACTAAACCCTATGCATATTAAAGAAATAAAAACCTAACCTAGCATGATTAAAGAAAAAAAAGAAGAAGAAAAGAAAACTTTAAACTACTAACCTCTTTTTCTGCCTCCTTGCTTCAAGCCTTCTCCTCAAGCTCTAAGTCTTCTCCTCAAGCTCCAAGGACTCTAAGGACCTCAAGAACTTTAAAACTTAAGCTAGAGTGCTATGGGGAAAGCTTGTGCAATTGCTCAAGCCTCTACTCTCCAAGCTAGCTCTCTA
>JAESVK010067425.1:0-25565 GCA_017140935.1 Hamamelis virginiana
ATGAAGAGAAACCTTTCAAAGGTCTATTACATGCCATATGATTCTAATTCCATTCATTCTGAATAATAAAAAGCATGGGAAATATGTTTCAAGAGTTCTGTCAATTCCTTCATTCCTTCCTTGATGTTTCTTCAGAGTCATCATCTCTTCTTCTTTTGTAAAGTACTACTTGTAAAGCATTAGGTGGAAGTGACGAAGTATCCCCTCGCTCTTTAGATGAAAGACTTTCAATAAGTCCTGAAATCCTAGCTTTCATTTCTTGTCCCCGAATACCCATATTCTGAGATAACCATTGCTTATAAGCCTCATCCAGTTCAAAAGGCCCATTAGAGAAATCAATGTGAGTTGTGCGCAATACAGATGGCCACCTTGACGTCAAAGCTTTTACCATCGATGGAGAAATCGCCTTGGAAGTATAAGTATGCTCTAAGAGAGATGGAATTGTCTGTTTGACTCCCATTTGGCGAAGCAATCGGGTTGCTCAATAGAAAGAATTACATTTCAACCCTACCAGAATCACCACAGAATAACCTAAAGAAAAGAGCAGATAATGGCTAGAACAGTTCCAGTCATGTACATACACCATAAAAGTGAGAAAACTTGTTTTAGTACAGATATTCACAAGTTACATATAATTTTCAAACTGAAACCCCGTGCCTCATGGAGAATTGATCAACGTCTTCGAGAGTTCCTCCTTATCCCTCTGCTAGATCCCTCGCCAGCTGAAGAATGACGTGGTGGGTCAGGTGCCTGAAACGATGTTCACAGTTTGATCAGTTTGTGAAAAGGGAAGAAAGATGAATTTGAGAGTGTGATTTGAAGTTACCTGTTGACGAGTGAGAGCGGAAGTCCTCAAGCTCATCCTACGAAGGTCACGCCTCATGGCAGTAGTAAGATCAATGTAATCCTGGCAATACTCTCGAGGGACCTGTCAGAAATGAATGATGTCAGTGTATCAGTGGGAATGTGTGTGCAGTTGTTTGATTCAGTGGGAGGTTCACCTGTTCGTAAGATGGATCTATGTGATATCCCTCATCGGCTGAAGGTCGTGAAATAGTAGAAGTCACGAAGTTGTCCTCAACTATTAGTTCTATGTTCCAATCTGCAGGCTGCAAGGCAGGAGGCCTATTTGTTTCTTGATCATCATCACTAACAGCAGCTCTAGAACTTTGACCCCGGGAACGGCGACTCTGTGGACATGAAGATAAAAGTTTTGTGAATGCATTTACAAGGATGAAAGAAAGTGTTATATTTACATACCCTTTGAGGAGGTTCTCCAGTTGCCAAGGGGCGCATCAAGAACTGTTGGCAGAAGACCTCGTAGCTCGCATCAGAGAAAAGGAAAGCAGAAAGATCCACTCCTCTCTTAGACTCTAACAGGGCCTCGCCCTTCAGTTTATCAGTATGGCGCATATTTGTAGGAGGCAGAAAAGGCACTCTAGCTGCATCCATGTCTCCATAGACTTGGCGACAGACCCTTTCACCCAAGTACCAGTACCTGCCAGCAGGCCCCTCAAACAAAATTCGCCTATGTGTTAGGAGTACACTATGCATGTGAGGGGGAGCCAAAGTAGTCCTCCAAGTACCCCATGGGTCCCAGTTCACCTGAAGGTTATGAAGAGTATGAGAGTTGAATTCAGAAGATTTAAGAGAAAGATAGTGGTTTGGGATTTTACCTGTTCTGCAGTAAGACCAGCAAGGATAGCCTTGGCAGCAACATAATCATACCTGTGGAGGTTGGAGTGCTTCCTGTGACATGGATCAAAGCGGGCTAAAAATGGCCAATGGTTAACCCCCTCTTTTAAGAGAGGACAACCAAGACCCAAATAGATAAATGCCCATACCTGCATGAGAGAAAGATCAAGAAATTGACAAAGATTTAGAGAGATTTTATTTAAAGACATCAGATATCAGTACCTGCCATATGAAAGCTAAGCCGCCGAAGTCTTGAGCAGCATCTCGTGATTTGTCACACATGGAGCGATACATGGTCGCTAATGCAGCTCCGCCCCAGTCATACAGATGAATATTATCTGTAATCTCCAAACTCTTCAAAAAGCCTAGAGGGGCTATGTCCTGTGTACCTGCAAATAGAGTGCATGAGAGCAGATACAGAATGAATGCACGGGCAATATCCTCGGGTTCCCCTCCCTCCTCTTCACTCTGAATGCTAAAGTGATTATAGAGCCAAGAGCGCCTGACTCCTCTTTTTGTCAGAGGAACATTTTCAACACCCAAAAGGTTGTACAGGTATTCTTCATCAGTGTGAGCTTCGTCATAAAAGGCGAGTGGTTGGCCCCCAATATGAAGTCCTGTAATCATGGTGAAGTCAAATGGGGTCATAGTCATTTCCCCAAACCCGAAATGGAAGGTGTTGGTGGTGTCCCACCAGAGTTCAGAGAGAGCAATCATGGCCATTCGATCCATGTTGTCAAGCCAGAGAGAATCCAAGAAAAACTTAAACCCCGCTTGTTCAACAATGGCCTTAGCTTGGGGTTGGCGTGCTTCCATTAATTCCCACCACTTGATGAGTTTACCCAAAGAGTATCTGGTACGGACTTCGAAATTGGGCTGCATAAACACATTTGAGATTATATTCACATCAAAGCAAATGTTGTTATTTCTAAAGGAATTTTGATTCAAATGCAATGCAAGCATGACTATTGATTTACATATCATGAAATGAAGTAAAATTTATGCTTTGAATGAACCAAAATGATCAATACATTTTCAAAAGGTTTTTACAAAAAAGAAATGTATGCATATTGTGTGACACAATTTATTATCAAAGGCATGGGTGGTGTCACCAAAATCCAAAATGTTTCAAATTCAAAATTGATGGTGTTTTAATCAAATTAAACATCATAGAAAATTTTTGAGATACTTTACATGACATGAAATGGCTTGTAAAGAAGAAAATGGATGATGGTGTCATTGAGGCATTTTATCAAACATGTGATATGCATATTTTCAAAATGATGTTTTCAAAGAAGATTGATCATGGCAAATACTTTCTAAAATCCTACAAAAATCATTGAAACATGATTAGGATATGTTTGATTTGAAAAATCAAAGCTTACTTCATTGAGACATTTCATCAAACACTTGGTGTGCACCATTCACAAGCTTGTGAAGCTATGGAATGGGGCTCCCATGCTTTTCCCAAAGGTTACAATGATATGAAAATCAACAATCAACATGTAAACAAGCATTTCAATTCAACCAATTGCATATGAATCAAGAGTTATTAAGGAAATTTAACTTACATTGTCTTTGGAGTGAATATATGAAAGATGTGTTCTAGGCTCCAAGAGTAGAGATGGTGGATGGGAATCTCCATATGAGGGCGCCTTGTACCTAGCCTTGACTTCCAAGAACGGATATTTGAAGTAAGGTGGAGGTAATTGATTCATTTTTGAAGAGAATGGGGTATGTGAGAAGTGGAGAGGTTCACACCAAATGGAGACAAGTTGAAGAGCTTGAGGAGATGATGGTGATTTTGTGTTGCTAAGGATATAAACCAATGTTTTGGTTGAGTATGTGTGAATTGAAGATCAAAAGCTAGGGTTTTGGAAGCAAAATCAAGCTTGGAAGAGGTTTGGAGTGAGCACAAGAGTGCATGTGAGAATGAGGGGTCTTAAAAGGCAAAAAAATTTCGGGTCACACATGGTGACCGTCCTAGCTAGGACGGCCAACCGTCCAGCCTAGGACGGCCAGCCGTCCAGGCTAGGACGGCCACCAGTGTACCCCAAGTTGATTTTCCCAATTTTTCGTTTTTTCGGTCAATTTCTTCCAAAATTAGTTCATGTTTTGCATGGAAATTACCACTAAATGATGATTTTGAATGTTGATTTTGAATTTGGATGATGATTTTGAATGATGACTTTGAAAACATTATATGGGAGAAGTACCATATAATTGAGGCTGTGTTCATGTGGTGGATAGGCCATATGAACAGTGAGTTTGAAGTTATTTTATGTGAGACATAAAATAACTATTTGATTTGTCTTATGTGATTATTTATGTGAAACATAAAATGATAGAGTGTGATTATTTTATGTGAGACATAAAATAATGCTTTATATGGGAGATTTACCATATAATTGATGATAGGTTCACATGGGAGATGTACCATGTAAACTATGAATTTGAGTTATTTTATGTGAAGCATGAAATAACACTTTGATTTGCTTATAATTATTTTATGTGAAACATAAAATGATGGGGTGTGATTATTTTATGTGAGACATAAAATAATGCTTTATATGGGAGATGTACCATATAATTGATAATTTGTTCATATGGGAGAAGTACCATATGAACAATGAATTTGAATTGTTTTATAATAGTGATGTGAGATTATTTTATATGAAATATAAAATAATGATCTTTATATGGGAGATGTACCATGTAAAGAGTTGATTTTAGAGGCTTATATGGGAGATGTACCATATAAAGTGATGGATTTGATTTGTTTTATGTGAAACATAAAATAATGTGTTTGAAATATTTCATGTGAAACATGAAATAGTGATGTGAGATTATTTTATGTGAGACATAAAATAAATGGGTTATATGGGAGAAGTACCATATAATTGATGATAGGTTCACATGGGAGATGTACCATGTGAACGATGAACTTGAGTTGTTTTATGTGAAGTATGAAATGGCATTTTGAATGATTGAAGATTATTTTATGTGAAACATAAAATAGTGGTTTATATGGGAGAAGTACCGTATAATTGGGGTTGTGTTTATATGGGAGATGTACCATATGAACAATGAGTTTGAATTGTTTTATGTGAAGCATAAAATAATGGTTCAAAAATGTTTATATAAGAGAAGTACTATATAAATAATATTTCTTATGGGAGATGTACCATAGAAATAATGACTCTGAACTATTTTATGTGAGAGAAATATCACATAAGATAATAACCTGCATGTGTTTATGTGAGAGAAGTATCACATAAAATGATAGCTTGTATGTATTTATGTGAGAGAAGTATCACGTAAAATAATGATTTGTGTATGCTTATGTGAGTGTGATATCACATAAAAGTTTGTTTTATGGTTTGTTGGCGTGATTGATTTTGAAATAATTGGAAGTGTGACTTCCAAGAATTGTTTTCATTCTGGGTGTTTGTGAGATGATGGTTGAATCATCCCTCTTTTGTTGCGGCAAAAATGGGATGCCATTTTGTTTCGTTGGTATTACATAGCGAAGCCATGAAACACCAACGAGGGGCTTCTGTGGACACCCCATTTTTACCATATATTTCTATCATATGTCCATGCAAATGATCAACTAGAATAGCTGATCATTGGGGGAGGAATTGATCTTGTAAAGACCAAATTGACCAAATTGCCATTTTCTGAGGAAAAGGACAATTTATTATTTCATGTGTACATTTGGATTGGAATCAACCCATTTGTATTGCATTTGACTTTTGAGGTGTTTTAGAACATCCCTGTAAATTTTCATGGCATTCCGATGAGAGCTCGATAGGTAATTAGGGTTTTTGCGACTTGAAGGGCATTTTCGTCCTTTTTCTCGTATAATTTCCGAATGACCTCCGAATTCGAAACGGATTGTTTCATGAGGTTTATATGGATGTGGGGAGTGTATTTGGTATGTCAATTGAGCCTTTGAATGGTTAAGATGGATTCTCCCAAAATCGATCCCACGGGTAAGGATGAGCCAAATTAGGGTTTCGATCAAATTGACCGCGAATTGGTCGTTTTCACCAAAACAAAAGATTTTCAAAACATGTTGTTAAGTGCCAATTTCATGTTGAAACCATGTTTTTAGAAGTGGTGCAAGCCTAATTGATCAATTTTACAAAACAGAGAATGGTCATTTGACCAATTTTGGCACAACCGGGTCAATCGGCTAGCTTTTTGCTAAAACCCTTGACCATGGTCAATTGATTTTAACCCAAAAACATTCTAAAAATGTGGAGGATCAAAGCATGGTCGTTTTGAGCCCTGAACCATCGGATTTGGATCAAATTTGACCAAAATATGGCCAAAATTCGAAAACCCTATAATTAGGGAACTTTTTTTGGAAAATCAGCATGGTGACCGTCCTAGCTAGGACGGCCAACCGTCCAGCTAGGACGGCCAACCGTCCATGCCTAGGACGGCCACCAGCATGGCTCGAGCCAATTTTGCCATTTTTGAAACCTTGACTTATTTTGGCCGATTTGATTTGATTTTTTGGCTTAAATGCGAAGGGTTTCAGCTTTCAAACCCTAGAAAGACTCATCCTAGGCCTTAGGATCGTTTTTTAAAGAGTTTAATCTCAGCCATTCAAGGGTTTTGAACCCTAACTCTATATATATTGCACTAGAGAGGAGCTTGAGGGAGGGGAGAGAATTTTAGGGTTTTAGAGAGAAGAGGCTACAGAATTTTGGGGCTCTTCATTCTTACACCATTGAAGGAGTAAGAACTCAAGGCTAGGAGCTTGAAGGAGGGGAGCCAAGAAGGAGATTGAAGGGTAAAATCCTTAGCCTTATTCTTGTTTTCCTTGATTCTTACATAAGTTTATGAGGTTGTGGTGTAATCCCTTTTGATTTTCGTATGAAATGGATTTTCTTTTTTCTTTCTTTCTGTTATGAGTATGTTTAATATGATAGGATTAGCTTTTATTTGTTATTTCATGTCATATATATATGATTAGGATTAATCTTGGTGTTATTTTATGTAAGCATGTAAAATTAGGGTTAGTTTCATTATGATTGCATGTTAGTAAGCATGTTAGGGTATCCTTTATTGTGATTTAATGCATGTTAGGGTTAGCTATATTATTATTTTATGTGATTAAATGTGATTAGGGTTAACTTAGTTAGGGTTTTATGTGAGTATGCATGCTAGGGTTAGCTTTGTCATGATTTTGTATGTAGATGCATGGTTAGGGCTAGTTTTATTGATATTTTATGTATAGATGCATGATTAAAATTAGTGTTATTTTCATTCTATGTGAGTAAGCATGATTAGGATAGTTTCTTATCATTATTTTATGTGAACATGCATATTAGGGTTAGCTATATTATTTTATGTGATTTTATGTGATTAGGATGCATGCTTATGGTTGTTTAGTTTAATTACTATTTTATGTGAATATGCATTTTAGGGTTGATGTGTATGATTAGGTTAGCATGGTCGTGACTTTTGTTAGTATGCATGTTTAGGATTAATCGTGATTTTATGTATGCATGCACGAGTAGGGTTAGATTTGTTGTTATTTTAATATGTGATGAGTCTTGAGTCTTTTACTTGTGCTTTTATGATTATTTGAATGCTTGCCATGGTCTTAATGGTTTGAATGTAAAAAATTGGACGAGGGAACGTGCAAAGGTAAGATCCTTCCCTTGTGATATTGATTTGATGGTTTGGATGTATAAAATGTGTACGAGGGAGCGAGCAAAGGTGAGATCCTTTCCTTGTGTTTAAATTGATCATTTAAGCATATTTTGGTGTAATTTTTGACATGTTTTTGCATAGTAATTTAGTATATTCATGTAGAAAGCATGCTAGGACATTTTCACATTTTTTGGTCGTTGTTTTCATGATTTTTAGAGCGGTTAAAGGTCCATATTCAAATCTGTCCAGATTTGTTTATGCCCTTAAATCACTTCTAAAAATTATTTTAGGGTCAAATCCAACTTAGAAATATGTTTAGGTTCACATAGATTAATTAGTATGCATTTAGGAACATTTTCATGCATGATTGGAATTGATTTTGTGAATGTTTGATTAATTTAGTTAAATTTCAGCATGCATTGCATTAGTATTTTTAGGGTTTCTAGATTAACTTTAGGGCTAGTTAGAGACCCTAGGCTAGGAAGGTCACTTGACCTTCCCTAGGAATTTCCTTTGTTGTAAAAGTCACACTCTAATTTGAGTATTGCAATCAATTTAAGAGTCAATCTTCGAGAGATTTCCTAAAAGATTTTTGATGCAATGTTTATGAAATAAACATGATTTTATGAGATATTTGATTATTAAATGATTTTCAAAAAGATTTGAAATGTTTTAAAGATTTTTTATTTTGGAATGAAATTCCTCTCAATATGATTTGTTTTCTTGAAATATCTTTGAAAAAGATTTTTCAATTGGAATTTAATTCTAAAGATAAAAATTATTTGGAATATTTGGATTTTATGAATGTCTTTTAATTTGAAATGATTTCAAATGAATGATTTTAAATGAATAAAACTCTCGAAGTTAGAGTCTTGAATTAGGTTGAAATACCTTTGATGATGTGATCGATTACAATAGGAGAGTCCTAGGGTAGTCGAACTACGTGGACTTTGATACTTGCTAGGTGATACTAGTAAGTTACGTAGGCGCTAATAGGGCTCAAGTCCGCCCTAGGATGCCCGTAGGGTGTCCTAGGTTTTAGGGGTTTGTTTGTATATATTTTTTTATTATTATCAATATAACTAAATATAGATAATGCATTTATATCAATATTTTTTTGGTTGATTTAGATTATTTAGGATTATTTGCATTAAGGATTTAAATAGCCCAAATAAATTAGAAGTCCTTTAATTAGGGCGAGGTGGGTGCCTACAAGTGAAAGCTTGGAACCTTCCCACGTCGTAACCTAGCCTCCGGATCCAACTCTGGTTTGTAGACTGCTTTTCCATAAATGGAGTTTGTTTTGTTTTGATCTTAAAAATAAAATATTTTTCATGGTTTCCTTATTCCTTAAAAATAAGGTGGCGACTCCTTTGTTTTGATTTCTAAACCCCCCCTAATCACATCGCCCGGTGATGATGTGGACTCACACCACACAAAGCCCCGTCCACGAGGCTGGTCCACACCTGCATGTCATCCTCCCGCCACTTTCTAAAAGTGTCTCTTTCTTCCTCAGATGCTCCATTAGAAAGAAATGCTGGCATAGGTTCATCAAGCACATGGGCAATCTTATTGGAATTGAGAACTATTCTCAAATTCCTCAGCCAATCCAAAAAATTAGGTCCAGTCAATCTGTTGCTATCAAGAATTCTGGTTAAAGGATTAAGGTGAGCCATTGGTGATCTACCAATAAAAACAGAAAATCAGTTGATTCAAATATATGACCATTATTACTGGGTCTTAAGTATAATGGTACCTCCCACTATTTCATCAAATCCCATACTCCCCCAGAATAGGATTTGGGAATTTATCTAATAAATTCCTAGTGGGGATTGGAGTCCCATTGTGAATTAATGGTACCTCACATAATAGTTTCTTGGTCCATTAATTCCTAATGAGTAGATGACTCTTCATCTAATGCTTCTTAAGCAAGTCCCAATCATCCTTTTGCCTTTAGTTTTAATAAATCTCACATAATGGTTTCTTGACTTATTTAAACTAATTAAGTCATACCCATCATTCCTTATAAGTATGGTTAAACTAATATAAACCTCACATAATAGTTTCTTGGTCTATATTAGTTTGCCATCTCATAATATCTCATATTTAAATAGGTTAATTAGAACCCAAATGTGTGAATAATCCCCTACATATCTGCAGCCATCATATCCAAACAAGGAGTTCTAATTAATCTACAATGATGGAAGGCTATGATAGAATATTCTTAATATTCCTTCATAACAACTTAATATTAATCTTTGAGGAGATTTAAGGTCTCATCATATTAAATTAAACATGCGTCACATACATATAACATACATCACATACATAAATATGTTATTACTATTTTTAGTCTTATAAATGTAATAGTAGAAGCTCCCACTATCTCTTTTTAAAAACATTTAACTTTTAAAGTCATGAGTAGCGAGGAGTCTCATGTATTACATTTAATCCATAGACATAAAATAATAATTAACATAGTGAGCCTTTAACATTCATCACATAAATAGGCTCTTGAATTGATTATGAACTTTATTTAAGGCTATAGGGAGGTAATATGGTGATCGCAAAATAAATGGAAAAACCCTAAACATGCATCTATGAAGTCTTCCATAAGCTCTATAGTCCTCCGTGCTCCAAGCCTCCATTCTTGATAATTACATTTAAATAAAAAGAATACATAGAGTGAAGAGGCATGCAAGCCCCATTTAAATTACAATTACCAAAGAGGCATGCAAGCCCCAATTAAATTACAACCCATTTAAATAAATAAATAACAGCCCCTAAATCACATCCATATGCGGCCAATCACATCCAATTAGTTTGGTCTTAAGTCCATAATCAACCCATTTTAACAATCACATTGATAAAAAATCATATTGCAAGAATATAAGGCATAAGCAATGTATATATGGTAATTAATATTAATCAATAAACCTTTAAATATTCATCTCATGAATATTATATTGTTTTAATCACATTAAAACAGTGGCATCATCATTTTAAATCTTATTTAAAATTCAAATAACTTTGAAAAATCAAAATAGAAAACTATTATAGTCAAGAGACTAAAATAGAAACCTAATTTGATTAAATCATCAAAATTAATTTTTAATCATCCCCTACTATTTTAAACTCTTTAAAACATGCTTTTATCAATAATAAAAATAATAGAATCATGGGAATATCAAAATTAATATTTGACAAAATTGGAATAGGAAACAAGTTCTAAACTTTTGCCTAAAACAATTTCTGGGTTACCAAAACTTTGGGTTTTATGAACAGCCCTTAAAGAGGCTTTCATGACCATTTTAGGATTTTAATAACAACCTTATTAAGTCCCTAAAACAGTGGTAACATGGGGCTAATTAATTCAAAACACTAAGTATTAAAAATATTACAATTTTCAACATATTGAAAAATTCCAGCACATATGAAAATAGGCTAGTTAATCCCAAAAATCTTAGTGTGACCATAAATGAACGATTTTTCATGAAAGAACTATTCTAACATGATTAACAATCAATATATTAATGAATTGAACCATGATGGCTCAAAGAAAATTATTCGAAAACATTTTTCAATATTTATTTTGAAAACACAGTGTTGCTGGAAAAAACTGGACAGCAACTTGTATCAACTTTAAAAAATTATTTGAGCCATCAAATCATCTCCAAAATTCATGAAATTAAATATGTAAGGTGCTTATACAATGTAATAAACATATATGGTCATGGATCATCCAAAACCAGCCCCTATTGTTTCAGATTTAACAAAACCTGAAAACCCATTTTTCTGCAAAACCCATGTAGCCATCACTCCCTCACCATTGGGGATTTTCGGCCTCCTCTTTTATTTTGATTATTTTGTTTCTTAAACACATGTATTATAATGCTAAATTAGTATTTAAACCATTATAATCAAACATGTAATCAACTCTTGCTTAAAACAATAGAAAATAAAAAATTAGAGATGAAGAAACCAAAACCATAGCAACCACCAACATGGCCGAACCTATGGTTAGGGTCTTGGGATTAAAAATCCCAACCACTTAGGTTTAAACAATATTAAATCCACCATATAATAGCTTATACAATACCAAATCATGATCGGCTCTGATATCACTGAAAGAATCCCATGGAAATATGCGGAATAAAAATTTTTCTTTCCATGGAATATAAACCAAGATCACATGATGATTGTATAAGCTATAAATCAATACTTAATTAATGTAAACAACTTACATCGATAGCCTTAAGAGTAGGATTAAATGATAGTAGATCAGCCCCAAGTAGATGAAGGCCTCCAAGATTGATCCACACTAGTTGCAAGCTCCAAGACATGAGAGAGAGAGAGAGGAGATGGCTAGGGAATTATTCAAAAACACTTTTGATCCTATTCTCCTTGGTATGGCCGGCCACCCCTCTTGTCTATCTATATGAGGAGTGCTAGCTCACTTATTAGATAGATAGTAACCATATTTCAAATTTGAAATAAATCAAATTCAAATTATAAATGCAATGATAGATAATGTGTCATCTTATCTATAATTTGAAACCATTTCAAATTTAAATTTCAACTAACTTGAAATTCAATTAACTATTTGAAATCTTTAATTATCTTGTCATCTCATGACAATTTCAAAATTCAAAATTCAAAATTCAAAATTCAAATTTCAAATTTCAAATTTCAAAATTTCAAATTTCAAAATTTCAAATTTCAAAAAAATTCAAATTTCAAATTTCAAATTTCAAAAACTTGAAATTCTAGTTAATTGATATTTGCATATTATTCTCTCTTCTTCTTTAAATGAAGCTACCAACTATATGTGTGTGACCTCTTAGGTTCACAACAACCTAGTAGTAGGAATTAGGATAATAAATTATCCTTCAAATAAAACTACTTTTATTTAAGGTTCAAATTAGAACTCTTCTAATTTCCTTTTTGAGAAATCAATTTCTCTTTGGCCTCTGCTAGTCCTGAGTGACATCTAGCAATATGTCAAGACACACCCTAGGTTGTGTGAAGGTTAATCATAACACAATGAACCCTTCAGTTACAATTAAGATACAATTCGATCCTTCCATCAAACAATGCCTTAGTTAAATTACTTGGGTATTGGATATTATGTCAAACCCTAATTTAACATTTTGTATGTGATTCTCAAAATATAAATTCAATCTTGGGATACTCAAGAAACAGTTTTCTTATTCCCAACTGCTTTGGCCAAAGACTTATATGAATTATATCTTTGAGAATAATACGAGGCATTCCCTCTTTTTACTGAGAGTGATAGATTCCTTGTTGTACACTCATATGTCCCCATGACAGGTATACTAGGGCCAATGAGTATATACACAAATTCCATGGTTAGGATATGTACATTGTACTATCAAACCCTAATACCCTAACATAGGACATCTATGGTGCCTCAGGTCTAAGGATCACTTGCATCATTGTAACCTTGAGTTGTTGTTTGACATGTAAGTAAAACTCCATTCAACAAACTCAATCAATGATCACATTCAGTGTACTTGTTCTCAAACAAGCACCCACAGGTTTGTCCTAGTGTCATTACACAAATGACTTGAGACTAGTCATTCTCCATATTGAGCAGACATAACCTGTGCTAGTCTATCCGGATTATTAATGCCCAATAAATAATCCTATGACTAGGAATATCTAAGAAAGAAATCTTTAACAATATAAGTCTTCTAATCTCAACTCTTGAGATCTTATATTGACATTCCTTCTAAGGACTTATCATGAATATAATAACAGAAGAATACATGATAATCAAAAGCCCATTTTATTAATGATTAATAATAATACATGAATCAACTTTATGTCCTAAATTACACCAGTGAGATTGGCTATTAAGGCATATTACTAACACTATTATGTGAGAACTACTAATTCTTGATGGGACCCCAATCCCCATTATGGAAATTCAATGTTGAAATTCTCGAATCTTATTAAAGGGTGTATGAGATTTGAATAAAATAGTGGGAGATACCATAAGACTTAAAGAACAAAGAGTTTTTATGGTTTCATAATATGAAATTATATTTTATATTTTCTGTTGAAGATGGCTCCATTAAACCTCACTACTACAATACGTTAAAAAGGGGACATGAGGCGGAAAGATTATTAAGGACGATTTTTAAAAACCGTCCTTAAAAATATAAAAAGAGGACGGTGTTTTAAAACTGTCCTTAAAAATCTTTACTTTTAATTAGAATAGAGCAACACGACGCCGTTTCGTTTCGTTTTGTTTTTTATTTAAATAAGAATAGAGCAATACGACGCCGTTTAGGGACTTTCGTTTTGGCTCCATGGGTTTTTAGTTTGCCGCCCTCGATCGCTGATCAATCTCCACTCTCTTGCTCTGCAATCTGCATTCGATCTCACTCTCTCTCCCCCAAGCGATCCGATCCGGTTGCTGGTCTTCTTCCTCGTGACTCCGGTCGGCGACTAGTCTTCTCCCTCACACTCCAGCGACTGCTCTTTTTCCTGACGAAAGAACCATAAGCCCCGCTCGCAACCCTCAATCGATATGCACGGATCGATCAATCTAAAACCCTAACCCTAACCCTCATGAGGGATTATCTGCTGAGAACCCTAACCCCGTGCACAACCCTCATCAAGTGGCCATCACCTTGCCCAGTATGGTCTTCACTGACGAAAACCCTAAACCCTCTCTCTATATCTCTCGGTCTCTCTCTGTCTCTCTATCAGTCTCGTTCTTTTGAGTAAATTGGCTCCATCTCTCCATCTGATCTATGCCATCAATCTCAGGTACGTTTCTTCCTTTCTATTCTTTTTTTTCTGCCCTAAGCACTCTCTTGTTGTCAGATTTGTGCCACCAATATGTATGTTTTTTTTCTTTCGTTCTCTATTTTTTCCCTAAGCATTCTCTTTGAATCTCATTCTCATCTCACTTGCAGAGTAAATTGGCTCCATCTCCCATCTGATCTGTGCCGCCAATATCAGGTAAGTTCCTTCCTTCCTTTCTTTCTTTTTTCTTAATTTTTTGTTTGCCCTAAGCATGTCACTGTTGGAGACCAAAACATTGTATGGGTTTTTCCTCGAACGGTTCTACAAAGCACGCTTTGGAAGGAAAGAAATTGAAGAATTTTTATGAAATCAAATTATCTATTGTTGAGTTAAAACTTTGGCTGGTTAGATCCTGACCCTTATCTTTGCTGCTCTGCTGTGCCACATGATTGTACATATTTTTTTAATGTGTATTTGTCCATCGTCAATTGGTTTAGGTAAATGGAAGCTATATTTTCACACATATTTAGAAGATATTAATAAATATGTTAGACATCAAAGAATTTTATCTGAAATGTGGTAGTTGTCAGGATTTTTTTTAAACTTAATAACTGCAACCCAGTTCCTGGTTAATTAAATGATTCATTGTGAGGCCAGGGCCAGCTGAAGATTCTTTTCATTCAATGTCCAAGTCTATTTGAGAAGGGCTGAATTATTTTGTTTAGGACCATTCCTAAGCAGCATGAGAAAAAATTAGCAACAAGCTGCTGTGTAATCCATGTTTAGTTATAAGATGATGAATTTCATGTTTTTTGCTTTTATATTTGTGAATGTTATAAAACCATAAGCTACTTAACTGGTCTGCTCCTTGGAAATTTTTTTAGATTTTGTACATCTCCTACTTTTTGCTATTTAATGTTGTACCTGGCTTGTTTTGGGGTTTTTTTTTTATTTATTGTGATGGCTTTGCGTGATCAATTAATGTTTTTGTGATGAAACTTTGTACCTTTTTTTTTTTTTTTTTTTTTTTTTTCAGGATCTGATTTGCACACATTTGTGCTGTATTTGGGTCCACACATTGCTCTATTTACAATAAAGGCCATGCATTGTGGCCGAGTTGACTTAAAAATTGCCCCATATGATACAATTCAATTGAAAATGGTCCTTCATGGCTGCAAAGAGACTGTTCTGAATATGGAACCCCATTGTTTTCATCTCTACATGGTTCACGGATTCCAATTGGTATTATCCTTTTAAGCAAGAATCTTAACTTACAATGATTCTCCAAGGCTTTTAGAATCTGAACTTATGGGTCTGTATGCATAATTATTTTAATATTTTTATCTTTGAGATAGTGGATCTCTTCATGATTAAATCCTTATAAAACAATGTCCAACTGACTGGCTGCCCTTTCTTTGTGTCTGGACATGTAGCCCGATTGCATTGTTTAGTTGAAACCATGTTATTACGCATTGGTCATTTGGGTGACCTCATGGAAGTTTAAAATATTTAAACATTAATTTGGGATTTTCTAAACATGGACAACATACATGTACATTTTATAATTTTGCTAGAACTTTTAAGGATTCTTTCTTCTATAGTTTCTAATAGTAATGGTTGATTGAATTTCTTTCCATTGCAGTGATGTTGGAAATTACTGGACGATTTCTTGTGACAGCCCAAGTTCTTAGGGTAAGTAAAATCGTACTTGGTGTGAGACCCTTGATTTTAAATAATGCCGATAATTAGAATTATTAGTATTGATATGCTAATTATAAGCATTTATTTATCACAACAACCACCCATTAGGCCATTAGTGGCAATTCAAGGCTGGTTACAGGTCCAGGTAGAGTTGAAATTTTTTGTCATATTCCTTCTTCTCGCTGAAGCCTCTGAAATAATTGTTATGTTTCTTGTTTGACTTCATTTAGTGTTGCTCCTGAATGTTTCTAGTTGTTTATTTTATAAACTTATGATTATTTTTCAAGTGGTCTATGCTAGTGGTTTGGGTAATACTGGTTCATTTGGTCAATTTTGGATCAATCTTACCATGAGCAGATACCTGAAAAATGTCTAATATATATGTGCGTGCGTGTGTACATATAGAGGACCATTTTCTTTAAACAGAAACAAACTTATATGGAACATTAGTGCATGCTTAGGTCTTAATGTAATTCTGTGGCAAGCCATATTAATCATGAAATTAGAAACTAATTTTCATGATAGTGAGCACGAATAATTTTATGAAGTGGAGCGATTGATTTAGCTTGTGATATTATGCAGTATATTGATCGATAAGTGGTAACAAATTGTTCAATAAGTATCATGTCAGGTAACCCTTCTAACCGTGGTGAAAGCCATGGGAACAAAAAGGGGAATTAAATACTTTTGCTTATGCTGAGTAAGGGGAATTTTTCTGATATGCTGAGTTAAGCTTTTGCTAATGTTGGGTGAGAAAATGTATGGTAAATAAATACTTTTGCTTATGTTCTCATTCTTGTTCCTTAAACCTGATGAGTATGTTGCTGTTTGGTTCCAATCTGATATTATTTTTCTCTTTTTTTTGGTATTGTGCTCCTAAATTCAGCTTGGGTTTAACTCAAGTTAGAATTCCTCGAACCTCATGAGCTAGTGAATGCTTCTTTTCTTTTATCTTTTTTAACACAAGTTAGGACAAAGAATCCCTTTCACTTCAAAACCCAATTGAATCAAAAAAAAAAAAAAAAAAAACCTTAGAATCCCAATTACTTTGGGTTGGCTATGCTTCTTTTCTCTGCTATTCAACTCTATTGAGAGAGGAAGAGGTTGAAAAGCTCCTTTGGGCACTGAAATAGTGTTTAGGAAAACATTTTTTGAAATCTCTAATCTTGTATGACTTTAGCTTTAATCCTGTATAGACTTGTTAGGAAGCTATAAGTTTGAAATCACTTGGATAAGACAAATCAAAAGTTTTAGCAAATAAAGAATGAATCTACTGGTTATGGAACTATACCATTTAGTATTTTTCTGTTTGGTCACTTGTATATGGGATTCTTTTAATGTACTACTCAATTGCAGAATTTGTTTGATATTTGGTTCTCTTAGCATTTCTTATGCTTAGTGTTCACACATTTTCCTGCAAAAATCCCACTCATATCTCTCGAGTTTATAGTTTACCAGAAAAAAAAGATTTTTCATCTTTCTTCATTTGTTGCATATGCTTTGCAGGTAAGTTTTGGTTCTGTTTTGTTTTGCTTCTATTCTGTTATGTTTTGCTTCTGTTCTATTTTTCTTCTATTATGTTCTATTCTATTTTGCTTCTATTATGTTCTATCTTCTGTTCTAATAAAATGAAAATTTTAACTTAGCTAAGTCAAGTAGCTAATTAATACAAGGAAAAATGGCATTTTACTACCTCCAACATAACTTTTGGTGAAATCTTCACTATGAAATATGAATGAAGAAATAGGCTAGAAATGCCTTAATTTTGTTAGCTAGTTCAATTGACCAGCACAGGCAACTTAGTGGAATCTTTTGAGAACAGAATTCAGTATGGCCCTGCTTAAGTACCAATGACTTCAGTTAGTTTCCAGGGACTTTCTTGAGACTTTGAAAGGACTTTTCTCTTTCCTTCCTGTATTATGTGAGTAACATGAAAGATGGAATTGGGGCTTGTGGGTAGTCTGAAGGGCTAACTTTAGTTTCACATGTCAAGATTTTGGACTACTTTAATAGAAGGTTGTGATTTAGGACTAACTTGCACAAATACTTTTATTAGCTTTAATTAAATGATTTCACCATTTTATATATATATTGTTTTCAGTTTTAATTTACTTCCATTTGAAGTTTGTTTTCAAAAGTTAAATGGAAACTTTATTCTACATTTATTGTTTTCCGTTCAGATAGCAGTGCTTGTTTCTCCTGGTTGAGGAGTTGTGCCTTCTTCCTTAGTCTCTCATTCTCTTGGATTATGTCACAATTCTACAGGTACAACTTTGAGTTCTTTTTAAATTGCTTGAAACACAAAATATTAATTTGGAACTCTTACTTCATTTGAAAAAGGAGCCTAGCACGCGTTGGGAAGCTCATGTTTGATAAATTATAGTCCTTACACAAATAAATCTTGTTTTGATTCTCAAATTCAAATTAATCATTGTTAGTTTTAAGTTTTCCCAAGTTTTTCCCTGAATTATAGTCTGTTGTGTGGGTTTCTTTAGAAAAGAAAACTTCAAGCTGGATAATTTCTAGAAATGAATATTAACTTAAGAGTCTGCACCAACTAACTCCATTTCTAGAATGGCTTGATTTTAAATTTTTTAGATATCTTGTAGGTTGCTAGATAAAATTGGCAGCTCAAGACTGCTATGGCTGTTCTATTAGATTTTTCAGATTGCCAATCTTTGCTGGATAGAACAATATATATATAGTTTTCTCTATCTCTAATGCTCGTTCTATTGCAAGATTGATAGACACTTTTGCATCCTTATACTACTCTTCTAGTTGTTGAGCTTCCGATATACATTTTTTTTAATTGAGATTTAGCTTCTTACTTTTGCAAGATAGTAATGTTGTTTGGATATATATAATTAAAGAAGTTCTATAAACTTTTATTTTTACAGGTAAAAATTTGGGAATATTGCAAAAATAGGGGAAATGCTGCCAAATTTTTGCCTTGAAATTAAAACATACACTTCTATTCCAATAATAGATGTAGAAAAACACTTGTAATTTTCTCTATATACATATTTTCATGCAATTTTTTCTCTAAGGTTGTTGAATTCCTAAAACTTTAGGGAATTGCTTTACTCTAGTAGTAATAAAGTTTAAAGTCATAATTACATATAGTCATTGTTTTGTTTTTAAATTTGAATAGATATATGCATATAAGTTGAAACTTGGATAAAGAAAATTTTAGTAGTGTATTTTCCTCTTTTTAAAAGTAGAAATGGTATTGGGACAGATTTGTAATAGTATCTTTATGTAATATTGATTATTTTCATTTCTTGTGAATTATTTAGATTTTATAGGCTTAATGAAAATAACTTTGGTAAGCTTCCATAAAATAGGTTCAATTAGAAATACAAAATTTTATTTAATTATTTTATTTTTATTTTTATTTAAAGAAGCAAAGAGGACTGTTTTAAACTGTCCTCTTTGAATATATTTTTTTAAAAATTATGATTTAAGAGGACGGTTTTATGAGTGTCCTTAAAAATATAATTCAAGAGGACGGTTTTACGAGTGTCCTTAAAAACAGTTTTAAGGACACTTGCAAAACCGTCCTTTTAATTCATATTTTTAAGGACACTCGTAAAACCGTCCTCTTAAATCTATGATTTATAAAAACATCAAGCATGAGGACACATTTAAAACCGTCCTCTTAAATGAAGGAGGACGGTTTAAAACCGTCCTTAAAAATATTTTTTGTTGTAGTGTCTGCTCTCTAGAATAATTAAATGACAATTGTTTAACTGGTCAAAAACTTCCAAGACTGGTTTAAGAAATCCAGTCTTAATCGCTGATAAAATAGACTACGTGGTCAATGCCCTATGCCCCAATGCTTTGTCATAAGGGGGCATATTAGGAGAAGAAAGACACTTATAGTAAGTGGCTTGATAATGATGTAAGGTACATCTGAGGGAACTTTATGGTTCACATAGCATAGTTGTAAAGTCCAATCCTGTTAGTGAAAATTTTCTCCTATAAGATAATGAATTGGACATCCACTAATGAGCTCTGCTTCAAGATGATCCAGAACATTCACTCATTGCATGATCTAAGTGTTAGGATCACTGCTGAAAAGGGCATTGACGTCTTGCTTCATTCTCTTCTTGCAATTCACAAATAATTCATCATAATCTTTCCCTCATTGATTTGATGAATATGATAGTGACTACTAGGAGACCTTGAAAAAGGAACCCAAATGGAATGTTTTGGCTATCAATGGAGCTTTCACTTCTAAGACCGAACCTGAGGGCAAAGGAAAGAATAAGAAGTCTCATGATAAGCCAAAATGAGGCATTAAAGAAAAGAAGTCTAAAAGAAAGAGTTTCCAGTACGGTAAGTCAGGTCATTGGAAGTGAAAATACAAAGATTTCCTAGTTTGAAGAACAATTCTTCTGATGGTACGTCCTATGCTTTATTCATTTACTAATTAAGAATTAGTATTATTTTGCTTATGGTATCCGATACCTAATTATGTTTTCTTGTACAATGCGATTGTATGTAGAAGACAAATGGAAGCAGAAGATCAAGTGGGCATCGAGCTTTCTTTGTTTGGAAATGAATCAACAGTTGATACATTTGACATAGAAGCCTGATATTTAATTAGTTTATTTAGAGTTTATAGAAACTTAATTAAATTACCAATTGTTTTAAGACTTCTTAATTGAGGTTTTCTATTGTTTTAAATACTCTGTTTATTTAAAACATATAATCTATGATATTGGATATTTTAGATTATTTCTGGGAATTGATTTAAAGTTCTATACTCTTTATGAATGTTTTGAATAAATGTATAAAATGGTATATAAGGATTCAAATTTGAGGATCACATTAAAAAATGAATTCTGATTCGTTCATTAATATGAACCGATCACCTTATTTTATTTTATAAGGAGAATAAAAGGAAAATACATAAGATGTATAAACCTTGATTTTTAGTTTGTATATTTCATATCTGTTTGAATATTTGAAAGCGTTCAATTGATTCAAAGCCATGAATATTTGAAGTGTTCAAATGATTCATATGATGTAAAACTAAAAGAAAATATTGAGAATATTTGGTCGAATCTTATATTACTTGTTGACCTTAAATATGTTAAAAGATAAAAGTTTGGAGATTATTTGGGAATATGAGATATTTCAAATAGACGTCAAAAGTTTGTTTTCTCAAATAAAGAGTTATTGGAAAACAATGTTTTCACAATAGTTGAGATCTATACATTTATGAAACATCAAAAGGAATTTTATGTTATGAAAAAGTTTAATACATGAAATACCTTGTTTCAAAAAGGAAAGTGGGAGCTTGCAAGTCATTGATATTATTCTTAACTTTCCTTATAAAGTACATACTTTAACTACTGGCGTAGTATTATGACTTCTAAAATCGTTATAGGAATTCAAATCTCTCAAAATTCGACTTTGTGAGGGATTTTGATTGCACCATAATATTACATACTTTTATTGCATTATTCCCATCATTTTGTACATACTTGAGCCATTTATACTTGTAAATAGGTGTGTTTGACTCTTTTGTTGTTTTTGAGCCCTTGTAGGTAGAATGCGCTAAAATGGATGCTTTTTGCATGCAAAGTTGGAGCTTCGAGTCAAGCCTTGGAAGTCTTCAAAGGTCATGGGACTAGATGCTACATATCAAATTTCAAAGCTAAATGCCAAGTGGTTTGGGAGATATGGGCAAATGAAGTCATGAAGTGCAAAAAGCGACCAATCTGGACATTTTGGTAAAACTGTTTCTCTCCAGATTGAATTAGACAATGAGACCACCATGGTTGAAAATAAGACTTCTCAAGCTTCGCGTGTATATAAAGAACGTCCAAATCCGACTCCGGACGAGGGAGATACAAGCATCTGAAGTCGGGGCATTTTGTAGGCAAAAATCTGCACTTACGCGAGTTACTGTTCATGCAGAAATGGTTGAGTACTGGTACTAGGAATCTTAGTACCGGTACTAAGCCTCGAAAACCCAGATTTTCAACTTGTAATATGTCTTTTTGATGAGGGGCAATGTGGGGATTTCATGGGAACTCTAGGGCACGAATTGGGGGCTTTTTAAAGGCATTTTCAGCCATTTTTGGACTCCCCCTTCAAGTCTTCTCTTAGTTTTAGTTTAGGTTAGTTCTTAGTTTAGTTTCTCTTAGTTTTAACTTAGGATTTCCATTGTTCTTCATTTTCTAGGTTAAGATAAGCTTAGTTTAGGTTGTTTTCCATTCTCATTTTCATTTATGCTTTGTAATTTTAGTTGTTCTTCATTTATAGCTTGTTAAACTTTGTATTTCATTTCATTTTATTCAAGAATCATTTGCTTTATTTTTGTTTTCCTTGCATTTATGGATTTCTAGGTTTTCAAGGTTGGATTCAATGGTGGATTTCCATCTCACAACTATGGTAATATGAATTTTCTCCATTCTTATGCTATAAATGTTGGTTGGATGATGTTCAATACTCTTTATTTTATGAACCCACTTGGTTTTGTATCTCTTGACCATTTGTAGACATGCTTTGGCTTGGCATAAATGGTGCTTGAACCACATGCACTCCAAGTGTTTGCTAAAATGCCCCAATGAGTATTTTTCATTATTCAACCCCATTTTCCTTGTGTTTTGTGTTTGAATGGTTATAAATGTTTTCATATTTGAATCCTCTTGGTTTGGCATCTTCTTGACAATGTGTTAACAAGTGATACTTGGTACACATTGTGCTTGAACTTATGTACACTCCAAGTGTTTAATGAAATGTTCAAGAGAATATTTATTTTCATTTAGCACCATTATGCTTTTATTGCTAAATCCTCCATCAAAGACCATTCTTCAATGGATCCTAGATGAGTTTTCTTTCCAAAATGCATTTAATGTTAAATCCTCCATCAAAGACCATTCTTCAATGGATCCTAGATGAGAAATCATTGTGAGAAATACATGTTCCTAAGTTGTGGATGGAATGAAACCCAAGAATCCAACCCTTTACATTTTATTATTGTTAGCTTAATTTAGTTAATTCTCTACAAAACACTCAACAACAATCAATCCCCTATGATTTTACACTTTCTTTGCATTCATTGGTTTTCAATACCTAAGGATCATTTAGACTAGTTCCACTCCCTGTGGAGATGACCTGGGGACTTCCTTCAGTTTTTATTATGCTTGGCGATGCTAAACTCCTACGCTTGGGAACTTATTGAGCACACTCACAATTGACAAGCATTTTTGGCGCCGTTGCCGGGGAGTGGCGAGCGTTCTAAGTGATCCAAGAAGAGCTAGTGGTAACTTGTAATTGCATTACAAGTCCGGTAAGTTCTTCTCATTCTTTTTGTATATAATTGTGTAAATAGTAGTGGTAGTTGTTTTTAATTTTTTTTTATTTAAAAAAAAATTATATCCAAGACCCAGCCATGCAAGGAGGTTATGACCATTACCCATATATGGTAGATAGAGAGGACATGAATGCACATTTCTATAGTGCATAGGGACATAACAACCCTCCCCAAATAATGA
Source organism: Hamamelis virginiana (assembly GCA_017140935.1). Classification (NCBI taxonomy): domain Eukaryota; kingdom Viridiplantae; phylum Streptophyta; class Magnoliopsida; order Saxifragales; family Hamamelidaceae; genus Hamamelis; species Hamamelis virginiana. The sequence continues at coordinate 23,355 of JAESVK010067425.1, forward strand.
CATTAAAAGATCGTTTAACCCAAAAATTGAGAATGTCAGGGTTGTTTCCCAAAGTTGAGGAAGCTTGTGCCATTTGTGAGACACATGGGCATTCCACTAATGGTTGTCCTAATCTCCCCATGTATAGAAAAGTCTACCTTGAGCAATCTAATGCTCTTAATCAACATAGTAACCCAAATTTTGATTGGTGCAATGGTTAAGAGGTTAATCCTCAAGAGCCACAGAGTTACTATTCCTCTCAAAACCAACCAAATTATGAGTATGATGGTCATTCCTCCTATTTTGATGGTCAAGGATATCAAGGGTTTGACTTAAACCCAAACCAAGACTATGCCCCACCACCTTATCCAATGGACCAACCATTTTGCCAACCACCTCAAGTGAGCTTGGAGGATGCTTTGCAACAATTCTTGCAAAATGAAATACAAAGTAAAATGCAAAGTCAAACAAATTTAGAAATTTCAAATGCCCAAGCTATTGATGAAATTAGAAATGAACTTACCGAGTTGACTAATTTATTGGTTGTGCTTCAAAAAGAGGATAACTTTCCTTCACAACCCGAAATAATTTTTCAAGGTCAACAAAGTGAGGAAGTTTTTAATGATATTGATGTTCATGTAGAGGAAGTTAAGGCAATCCCCAAACTTAGGAGTGAAAATTTTGAAAAATATGTTTTGAACGACTCTCCTAATGAGTCAAATTTGAATCCTAGTGATGGTGATGTGCCTCAAAGTCTAAAGATTAATTCTGCTACCTTGGAGGTGAGTGTAGAGTTGGAAACAAAAGAGTGGGCATTACCTAGGTTTGAGGAGTCAACCCCTTCCTCTTTCAAAAAGGAGTTTTTGTCCCTAACATCCAAACCACCTGAACTTGAAGTGATAAAAATGCCCTACATTTTAAAATTCGCCACCTCAGACGAAAATGAAACTTTTCAAACAAGTAGAAAGTGCATACATAAGGACAAGGTGGAGGAAGTTGCTCCCAACTTCTTGAATGAGTTTTCCACACTTGGGAACTCAATTGAGAAGTGTTTGGAAAAGAGGGAGCATGTTGTAACAGTTTTTGATCCCAGTGGATAGGATCTTTTACTGTTAGCTTGTACATAGTAGTGTTTGTTTCATAATTTAGTTCTTTTTAGTTCTTTTATTTTTAATTTTAATTTTCTTGTTATTGTGAGCATTCTAACCTTTTCACAGGTTATTGAGGAAATCTTAACAAACACATACAGGTGATTTTGTTCCTTCTCTCCTTTTCACTGTGTCTTTAATGCTTATCTTTGCATGCATTGAGGACAATGCACATTTCAAGTTGGAGGGGGAGGTTTACACTTGTTGTTCACATATAAAGGGTAGTTTTGTTCACATTTAGGTAGTTTTTGTTTTATTTTTTTTTGTTTTGTTTTGTTTTTTTTTTAATTTTTTAGTCATTCCGTTAGTCACTTTGTGTTTTTGAACTTGTTTCAATATGTGTATGCCTATATGAATCTATAAATCTCTTATTTATGCTTTGTTTTGAGCATATGCTTTTGCGTAGGTGATTTTCACTACAATACACTGCACGGATTATTCATTATACATGTTGAACCAAAAGAATAACTTGTTTAAGCTTTGTAATCCTTGTTTATATTTGTTGTTCTCCTTTTCCAAGTATTTTTGTGTTTGTCTTTTTGTTTTTCATTACATCACCATCGTTCCCTATGTTCGTTTAACATATGCATGATTAATGGTTTTGTTGCGCATTGCATACACATTTTTGATTCATGAAAAATGATCATAGACCTTCTTTGACCATTTGAGCCGTAATTATTTCATGTCATGTTGCCGCTAGCACCTAATTTTGAGCCTTCAAGTTTCCTTTTCTTGGCCAGCTTAAGAAGCTCAAGGGTAGAGGTTAGGTGGTATAGGTTTTTGGATAAATTGTGTTAGTTTTGTTTAAGTTGTTAAGTTATTTACATTTGTGTTTTAGTGTTTTGTGTGCCAAGTCTCAAGTTTGGACAGACTATTATCGGAAGGGAAATGAAGTTTGAAATGATTGGTGATGTAAGGGTTGAATAATGCAACCTTGAAAAAAAATGAATGAAAAAAAAATAGAAAAGGAGAAAAAGCAAAAAGCAAAAGAAAAAAAAAAAAAGAGATTGCAACAATAAAAGCCCTCAAGCCTTTCATTCCCATTTCCTATGAACTCAAGACTGCTTCTCATGGTTGGCACAAT
>JAESVK010067425.1:25665-36814 GCA_017140935.1 Hamamelis virginiana
TTTTTTTTTTTTTTTTTGGTTGTTTAGTGTTATCTTTATTGTTTAGCATTGTGTTCTTGTGTATGTGATGGTTGGGTAGACAACCCATTCCATGTTATAAAACCATCACATTTCTGGTTGTTATCCATCCTTGAACCTAAAGGCATTATTGAGCAACAAAAGACCTATTTGATTCCATGAATTGCTTATGTTTAGCTTTTGTTGCAATTTTACTATCTCTCGTGTTTATGTATGTTGTTGTTCATTTGCCCCTTCTTCACTTATTTCTATGCATCTCTTGTACATATAACTTCTCATAGTATTGTAATCCATCTCTTCGCTGTGCTTCATTTTGTTTCCATTGCTTTAACTTAAGCTTGGTGTATTCAATGGTTTGAAATGAGTTTGAATGATTCTTTTCATGAACACAAAGGTTTATCTATGCAAATCTAGTTCAAACCAATGCAGAACTTACGAGAAGATAGATTTCTTTGCATGCCCATTTTGTTGAAATTTGTTCTTGACATTTGTGAATAAGGGGAATGTACTCTTCATGTTTGTGGGTGTCATTTCTGCAAACCCTCATGAGACTACAACTCGTCCACTAGGGGGAACCTAGGGATTTAAAGGCTTGTTGCATACGCTAAATGCAATCGCATTTTCCTGCGAAAGTGGATTAGTTAGGTTTGTTTAATTTGTTTAGCTTTTGTTTTTATGCTAGTTCTTGCTAGAGACTAGCAAGGTTCAAGTTGGAGGGGGTGATTGCACCATAATATTACATACTTTTATTGCATTATTCCCATCACTTTGTACATACTTGAGTCATTTATACTTGTAAATAGGTGTGTTTGACTCTTTTGTTGTTTTTGAGCCCTTGTAGGTAGAATGCGTTAAAATGGATGCTTTTTGCATGCAAAGTTGGAGCTTCGAGTCAAGCCTTGGAAGTCTTCAAAGGTCATTGGACTTATAAGACATACTTTTAAGTGTGTCTAGATGCTTCATATCAAATTTCAATGCTAAATGCCAAGTGGTTTGGGAGATATGGGTAAATGAAGTCATGAAGTGCAAAAAGCGATCAATCTGGACATTTTGGTAAAACTGTTTCTCTCCAGATTGAATTAGACAATGAGACCACCATGGTTGGAAAGAAGACTTCTCAAGCTTCGCGTGCATATAAAGAACGTCCAAATCCGACTCCGGACGAGGGAAATGCAAGCATTCGAAGTTGGGGCATTTTGTAGGCAAAAATCTGCACTTACGCGAGTTACTGTTCATGCAGAAATGGTTGAGTACCGGTACTAGGAATCTTAGTACCGGTACTAAGCCCCGAAAACCCAGATTTTCAACTTGTAATATGTTTTTTTGATGAGGGGCAATGTGGGGATTTCATGGGAACTCTAGGGCACGAATTGGGGGCTTTTTAAAGGCATTTTCAACCATTTTTGGACTCCCCCTTCAAGTCTTCTCTTAGTTTTAGTTTAGGTTAGTTCTTAGTTTAGTTTCTTTTAGTTTTAACTTAGGATTTCCATTGTTCTTCATTTTCTAGGTTAAGATAAGCTTAGTTTAGGTTGTTTTCCATTCTCATTTTCATTTATGCTTTGTAATCTTAGTTGTTCTTCATTTATAGCTTGTTAAACTTTGTATTTCATTTCATTTTATTCAAGAATCATTTGCTTTATGTTTGTTTTCCTTGCATTTATGGATTTCTAGGTTTTCAAGGTTGGATTCAATGGTGGATTTCCATCTCACAACTATGGTAATATGATTTTTCTCCATTCTTATGCTATAAATGTTGGTTGGATGATGTTCAATACTCTTTATTTTATAAACCCACTTGGTTTTGTATCTCTTGACCATTTGTAGACAAGCTTTGGCTTGGCACAAATGGTGCTTGAACCACATGCACTCCAAGTGTTTGTTAAAATGCCACAATGAGTATTTTTCATTATTCAACCCCATTTTCCTTGTGTTTTGTGTTTGAATGGTTATAAATGTTTTCATACTTGAATCCTCTTGGTTTTGCATCTTCTTGACAATGTGTTAACAAGTGATACTTGGTACACATTGTGCTTGAATTTATATGCACTCCAAGTGTTTGATGAAATGTTCAAGAGAATATTTATTTCCATTTAGCACCATTATGCTTTTATTGCTAAATCCTTCATCAAAGACCATTCTTCAATGGATCCTAGATGAGTTTTCCTTTCAAAATGCATTTAAAGTTAAATCCTCCATCAAAGACCATTCTTCAATGGATCCTAGATGAGAAATCATTGTGAGAAATACATGTTCCTAAGTTGTGGATGGAATGAAACCCAAGAATCCAACCCTTTACATTTTATTATTGTTAGCTTAATTTAGTTAATTCTTTACAAAACACTCAACAACAATCAACCCCCCATGATTTTACACTTTCTTTGCATTCATTGGTTTTCAATACCTAAGGATCATTTAGACTAGTTCCACTCCCTGTGGAGATGACCTGGGGACTTCCCTCAGTTTTTATTATGTTTGGCGAAGCTAAACTCCTACGCTTGGGAACTTATTGAGCACACCCACAATTGACAAGCAGATTTCATATGAGCATGGTATTTGAGAAATATGGAAACTCATATGATTAAAGGTTATGAACTTAAATTAATATCATTAATGTTGCAAGTAATTGTTATCAGATATTGATTATTTATTTAGAATAGTAATTATGAATAAATACATGTATATTCTTAAAGGAGTTTAAGGATGAAATACTTGTATATATAAAGAAATTATATAAAGGGATGTTATTTACAAATTGCCTAAAAGGATGTCTAGAGTATGTCGTTTTCTTTTGAGAATACGGGTCTCTTTTACTATGACATCAGAGTTGGCAGCGGATATTAGTTTTATTACTATTATCGTAAATAATAAAGTTGAAAAGTTTGTTTGCATAGAGTCCCTATTGCCATAACACCTTAGATGAGTGTTAGAAGCCTCGTCTTACGAAGACTAGTATAAGATACTATGTGTTAGCCCTAAAGTCTTTGACCTTATTTTGATGATAATTAAACCATAACTTTTATCTAACAAGTGGTTAAGTGCTATGTCTCCATAGAGTCAAAGTTACATCTTATTGGAGCTCATCAACATTCATCAAGCGATTCGATGCGCTCATATCCCAAATCAAAGATCATGGAGATCAAAGCTCAAGTGTTAAAGCATTTCAAAGAAGTTCAATCCTTTTAGATCAACTTGAAGACTTGCTCAAGCTTATGAAGACCTTTTGAAGTCACGTTGCTCTCCTAGTGATTAGAAACTCTTTGTAAGCTCTCTCTTATGCTCAATGCTGCATAACTCAAGAGAAAAAATTTTCCATCTCATTATACATTAGCATCCATGCTTGAAAATATTTTCAAAATTGACCAAAAATGTTTTGGAACACTTAGTTAACTTGTCCAAGTGTTTTATGTTGATTTTGACTTAGAAATTTCGAAATATTGACATTGCAACTTCCCTAGTCGACTGACACCTTTAGTCCTAGTCGACTAAATGCAGTCCAGAAGCAATGTTTGAGAAATTCTAAGTTAGTGGACTAATCACCCTAGACTAGTCGACTAATGATTCCTTAATCGACTAACCCTTCTTTGCTAGTCGACTAATGGAAAGTCAGAGGCCATGTTTTAGTTGCAAAATTGCTAGTCGACTAATGCCCTCTTTCTAGTTGACTAATCTATCCCGGAGAAATTTTTCAAAGTGATTTTAAGTTGGAAATCGACTAACACCCCTGTGCCTAGTCGACTAACAAACCCAGAAAATGTTCAAACTTGTTTTAGCTTAACTAGTCGACTAACCCTTAGTGCCTAGTCGACTAACCGAGCCCGGGAATGAAAATCTTTTGAAAAATAACTTGTTAGTTGACTAACCACCTTGTCCTAGTCGACTAATGGTTCTGTAACTTCAAAACAACTCTTTCTCTTTATGGCTAATCGAGCATTAAATGATCCCCAACCACCCTAATCTTTTCCAATCAGACTCCAAAAATATCAAACGGCCATTTTGGCCCTAGTTCTCTATATACAGTTGCTTGGCTCTCATTTATTGCTCACCTACACTATTTATCATCATTATTGAAGTTATTACTCTCAAACTCTCTTCATTTATTGCTTCTCTTTGAGAACAAATCTAAGCTATTGTTGTTGAGCATTTGAGTGATCATTTATTCGTCTTGTATTTATTACAAATCAGCTTTGTGAAACATTTATTGTATTACTCTTTATTCAAACATCTGGTATTATGAGATTGTAAGAGTTTTGTAAAAACTCTTGTGGGTGAGTTGTCTTCCACCTTGAAAGAAGGCAAGTGTAAAGGTTTCTCCACCTTGAAGGAGATTGCATAATGAATTAAACCTCTTAACGGAGTTCTTGAGGCATGGATATAGGCGGAGACCGAACCACGTAAATCGTTGTGTTTGATTCTCTAAACTCAAACTCTTGCATTTCTATTTGTTTATTTACTATTTCATTTGCTTAGTTAAAATCTTACATTGCATTCCTATTATTCTAAGTTCAAAGATTTCAAAGCATTGAATCCCATTTTTAAAAGAAATTTTATTTGCCTATACTCTATTCACCCCCCCTCTAGAGTATATTTGGGCCAACAAGTGGTATCAGAGCAAGTGCTCATTATTTTTCAAACTTGTTGAGCTAAAGATCATGGCAAATCAAATGGGAACCAACCCCGATAGACCTCCATTTTTTTTATGGTGAAAATTATGGATTTTGTAAAAATGGAATGCAAAATTGATTGAGTCTTATGATATGAGGATTTGGAAAGTTATAATGAAAGGCAATCAACATGTTTTCAAAAAGGATGCCGAAGGGGAATTTGTTCCCAAAACCATGGATGATTGGACCGAAGATGACATGAAAGTTATCCAAATTAATTATAAAGCAAAAACCGTATTGTATTGTGCTATTAATGTTAGTGAATACAATCGAGTTTCATCGTGTGCTACGGCACAAGAAATTTGGAGAAAACTTGAAGTCACCTATGAAGGTAGAATTTAAGTTAAATGTTCCAAAGCCCTCATGCTTAGACAAGATTATGAAATGTTTAAAATGATTGAAGGTGAAAATGTTATAGATATGGTTACTCGCTTCACTAACCTCTTGAATGAATTGCAAGCATTAGGCAAAGTTATTCCTAATGATGATGTTGTATCTAAGATTCTTCTAGCTCTTCCACCTTCATGGAGTCCAAAGATCACCGTCATTCAAGAAGCCAAGGACATTTAGGAGATTGATATTAATGAGCTTCTAGGCTCCATCATTACCCATGAAACGGCTATGAAAAAGGAGAATGAGGCAATTCAAAGTGAGAATGACAATTCTCAAGTGAAGAGAACTCTTACTCTTCAATCCTCTATTCTTGAAGGGAATGATGGTGATGACTTCACCAACAATGATGATGATGATGATATGGGTCTTATCACTAGGAAATTTCAATCCTTCTTAAGGATGAAGAAGAACCAATCAAGACAAGGTAATGAGAGATTTGTCAAAGCCAATGATGGTAGATGCTTCAATTGTAAGAAGTTTAGCCACACCATTGCACATTGTCTTAGCAAGAACACCTCCAACAACAACAACTTCAATTCTTCAAGAAATGATCAAAGAGGCAAAGGGAAGGCAATGGCCGCCACCACCACCAGTTGGGATGACATTCTTGAGGATGCAAAGAGTGATGAAGAGATCACCCAAGAGGAGATGGCTAATTTTTATTTGTTTGCCAACACTGAGGAATCTTACTTCATGGCAAATGATAATTAAGACAATGAGGTAAATTCTATTTCAAGTTATGATGATGATGAATGTGATTTATCCCTAGAGGACTTTCAAAATTTGAGTAAATTATTTTATGATAAAAATTGTGCTTTAAAGAAGGAACTTGAATTTTTGAAGAAAAGTCTCTCTACTCTCTAGGATGAGAAATTAGCATTAGTGAATGAAAATTCCAAATTGACTTTGTTGAATGAAAAACAAAGAAATGAGATTGAGACCTTGAGAAACCACTACAAGAAAAATGACTTTTTGCGGAGTTTTAAAAACGCCTTCTATAGCCTTTCGCGGCGTTTTAAAAACGCAGCATAAAACGCCTTCCTGTACACCGCCGTAAAAAGTTTTGGCTTTTTGCGGCGTTTATAAAAACACCTTTAATATTACCTTCCGCGGCGTTTTAAAAACGCCTTTAAAATATTTTTTTGTGGCGTTTTAAAAACGCCTTTAAAAGTTTTTTGCGACGTTTTAAAAACGCCTTTAAAAGTTATTTTGCGGCATTTTAAAAAACGCCCTTAAAAGTATTTTCCACGGTATTTTTAAAATGCCATTAAATCACTTTTTAAACTTTTCTACGACGTTTTAGAAATGCCGCAAATATTTTTTTTTATTTTTTTTGGCTTCTTTGAGATAATCTTCATATGCATCATATAGAACTTACCACTAACATGAAGAAAAATGCACATTTCATTAAACTAAATTCTCAAAATCAAATTCTTCACATTCTATCACTTTGAAAGTTCTAAACACAAAAAAGAACTATTTGTATATAGTTCTTAAAAATACATATTTCTCCCACATTCATTCCCTTCCAAAATAGACCAAAAAAAAAAAAAAAAAACTTAACTTCATCCATCCTTCATTTCTTGTAGCTCCAATCTGATAATCTTCAAATTACAAAAACAACATAATTGTTACAAAAAATTATTATCAACTTAAAATACACATATATTTCACAAATTATAGTAACTTTATATTTTTAACACTTCTATAATAATAGTATATGATCACTAGAAGAATCAAATGACACTAACTACCACTCCAATAATAAGCAATTCAACCAACAATCACATGAATCATCCTAAATATTAAATAATATATTGTTTCAATTTTGAGACGAAAATCCGGCAGAGTTCCATCTGTTTTTGCAACATTCCAGAATTTTACCTGACGATATAAGAGTTTTATAGCACTTCTATAATCACAATATTTCAACATTACTACATTCAAATGACGTATCCTTGAACATCCTACCTCTCCTATTAATCAGCAACCAACAATCACATGAAAGGATATAATATTATATATATATGCACCGTTCTATAGACTATAGTCCATATACACAACAGTACAAAAGGATTATTGAAAGGGCAGAATGCCAGGTTTTACGATGCTCAATAGAAATTTCTTACAGAATTATGTCTGAGTGAATAAATTAGATTAACATGTTTCTATTTGATCAAGTCAAGTAACACCAATCTTTGAAGAGACATAATGGAGATGCACCACAAAAGGAATATGGAATCACATCATACCAACAAGAAAGCTTCTAATAGATATCGCTTTCATAGAAGTTTGCTAAGTTAAAAAATTTTCAGTGCAAAATGCATAGATACCTACAGTGGATTTTTTAACTTAGATATAATTTCAATCAACGGATCTTTGTAGTCAAAACTTGAATCATGGAGAAAAAACAATACTCAAGTGAGATAGAATGAAAATTGCTACTCCGCCACCTAAGGCCAGAGGAAAAGCCTCATTAGAAAACAACATACCCCCCCAGTGGTTTCCTCATAATATCTTTTCTATAACGATAGAACAGACAACCAGTATTGTCCCCTGGTTATGCCATAACTTAGGAGCAGCCATGTAAATCCTTTGTAGATTCTTGCACAACAAATTTAGATATAACTATTCAAAATTTGTGAATATTCCAAAGTTCTACTAGTGGAGTCAAATTCATATTCCTCATGTATGACTATGTCCTATATAATTAAAATTCCTTTCATATACAGCAGCAGCACGCAAGAATATTAAGTGTCATAATAATTCACATCATCACTAAACTTTGACTTTCTTAACAGGGTTTCACACCCTCTAGTTGAAAGAGATAAACTCTAAAATTCGAGGCATTCATTCTTTGACATAAAGAGCGTAAATAAAAAGGATAAAAACAATGATGGATAATGCAATATTATCAACTTAAAATACACATATATTTCACAAATTATAGTAACTCTATATTTTTAACACTTCTATAATAATAGTATATGATCACTAGAAGAATCAATTGACACATTCTATCACTCCTAATAATAAGCAATTCAACCAACAATCACATGAACCATACTAAATATAAAATAATATATTTTTTCCTTTTTAGACAAAATTCCTGCAGAGTTCTGTCTGTTTTTGCAACATTCTAAAATTTCACCTGACAGTATAAGAGTTTTATAGCACTTCTATAATCACAGTTTTTCAACACTACTACATTTAGATGACGCATTTCGCGCATTCCATGTATGAAAAGTAAGCATCTACTTACCTAAAAATATACCTCAAGCTTAGAAATGAAGTGTTGCTACATTAACTACCATTACCTGTAATGGATGTCAACCAAAATGAATGGCGTACATTCGCCAGGTTACTGTACTTCCAAATACATCGTCTAGTGTTTGTAGGTCACGCGTTCCATGAAACAAAGGAAAATTGGGGACGACTACGCTATTCACCCAAACCTTATAACAATCGCGTCCGACAGGCCCGTGGTGAACTAAAGCTTTTGGATCTGTAGAAGCAATGGTACCCTCTACAACCACTCTTCCATCCTCCATCCAGCTTAACAATGTGCTTTTCGCATTTTCTAAATTTGTGTTACCTCGTGTTCCTGTCCCACTTTGTTGCGACTACCGAATAGAAAATTAATAAAATTAGATTAAAAATACTAAGATAAATCAAACAACAATGGAACTATATGAAAATATGGTTGATAAAGTATTACCAGACCAACTGAAGCTGGGCTTTCCTGTGACTGGCCATACAAATTTAGATACAATATGTAAGAAACACATAAAGAAATTGTGTGTAACATGAAATATAAATCAAAACTATGTTGTCCACTTACCCCACTTGACTGCATTCTTTGAGAAGTCATGGCTGCCATCATTTCCTTCATCTATTTCACTTCTCTCACTAAACTTCACATACCATCAACCATTTGCCTTAGATCCCTCAACTCATCCATCACTGCCTTATTACTCCTACTTGCTCCAATGGAAGCATGCACCATGGATGGTGTAGCCCCAAATCCAAGCCCTCATACTCGTCCTAGACGCTCAGGACCAAATACGTGCGCGATGGCATCGTTATGTATGCATGTCTGGGCTTGACCTTGAGGCATCTGGGCATACTCTTCCATTCGGCACTGCAAGGCATATTATATATTAATACGTAGTTACACTATAAATCTCATAGGAAAAAACAATAAACAAAAAACAGCTTACAATGGCATCTGCAACTGCGGGATTATCCGTCTTTCCCCCTTTTGTATATACATGCGTCCATACATCAACTCTTGTTATTTTGGAAGGATCTTCAGCTTTATTTTTCTATAGGAAAAATAATTGTTTTTATAGAGTAACTAATTTGTAGTATAATAGCACAATGTCTATCATAAATTTATATCTTATGGGAAATGAGTACTTATTACCAGCTCATACTCTAATCGAGCAAATCCTTTATGAGAAGAGCGATGAACGAACGTCCGTTTCTTTCTAATCTCTTGATTTTTTAAACTTTGTTCCTGTAAAATAAAATTGGAAACAATGAGAGTTCAAACCGTATTAAAACTATGATTTTAGAAAATTTTCACCTTTCTTTATGTGAAACAAATTACTTACTTTAAATTCTTGGGACTCTCGGTTGCTCAAAAATGATTCCCAGTCCTTATCATTAACATAAGCGGGCTTCAAATCATTTATGTCCCTCTCCTCACTATTACTGTCCACTTCATTTTCATGGAATTGTTTTATTTTGGCTGTTAATATGTATTTGGTATTCCTTCGAGACTTGCCCATCATTTGAAAGCCCTTCTTAATGTCATCTGTATTGACTTTCCAATGTTGCTGCAATTGTGAACAATTATAGTGTTAGTTAAATTTAAAACACATACGAATACACATTAATTTACTATATATATAAGCAAATAATACCTTCACTACTTCCTAAGCTTTCTCCTTCATTTCTCGACGAATTTTGCTCCCGTACCAAAACCCATATGCTCAATGGTATTTGCTCCCGCACCAAAACCCCTATTTGAGAGGCATATTGGTCTGATTCTGGACCAACGGGATCAAATCGCTCATTTGTAATTAATTCCCTTTGGGGACCATCAACTTTCAACTTAGTGGGTCCTCTGCCCACCTTTACTTATTTCCCTTTGTTTTTACTTTGAGAGGGAGTATATTCCCTTTCCTCTCTTTGCTCCCCTATTTGTATACTTGTGTTAGCAAGTCTCTCTTCTTTCCTAATTGCTGTCATTACTGCAGCCTGTTGACGTTTAGCTTTCTTTCCCCCCTTTTTAGAGCTCTATGTATAACATGCAAAACAATAATAAAAGGGTAGAGTAATTTTAGCATCTTTAGCACTATAAGAATTGAAAAACAATAAGCTAACATGTAAGTTACCTCCCCAGAAGACATTGTGTATCCCCTAGTTGAAATGAACTAATGCCAAAACCTTCCAATCATCCAAAATGGAAAAACAAATATATTACAATAGCACAAGATTACAAGAGTATAACTAATAATTAATGAAATATAAATGATAAAAAATTACAAGTATAATAATCTGTAGATAGAATATGAATCAAAAATCACATTAACCAACAAAAAGTAGTAATAAAAAGGGATGCAAAGAAACTAATATAGTTAAATAAATAGAATATATAATAATCAAGTGTTATTCATATATCATACAATCACCATAAAATGTTTATTGATATATCAAAATCAGGTTAAAACATAGTTAATCATCCACTTCAACGTCCTCACAATCTTGCCTGACATGATTTTCATCTTCCACTTCAGTAGGGTTCAAATCAAGTCTTGATACATCTAGTGGAGCATTTGGCATATAAGTATTCTCATCAAACATCTCTAAGTCATGAAAACCCCTTGGTGGTGCTTTTAGCACAACATACCAATTCGAAGTTGTGATTGTAAGGGCATTGTTGCATCCAGTCAATTAGGTATTTTAATGAGCAAAACTAGAATATGCTTATATTTGGGGTGTCTACTAATTTACATTGTTATAGACTCTTTATACTATGTCAATCATTATAAATACTAATTTACATTGTT
>JAESVK010067432.1:0-10779 GCA_017140935.1 Hamamelis virginiana
CCATGCTATGAAATTATCTTATTCTCATTGATCTCAATATAGAGACGTCAAATACAAGACAAATGAAAAGAATACGTAAACACCAATTCATCCAGTTCTTAGTTACCTACATATCCAGTTCTTAGTTACCTACAATTGATCTACAGTCAGGTCAAAGACCATGAATCTTAAATTTAACTTTAGAAAGAGGATTAGAGGAGACCTTGACAGCTTATTGACACTTACACCACATAAAAAACATATGAAACCATACGACACCACACAAAATAGTTATTCTTTTCTTCTTCTTCTTCTTCTTCATTTTTTTTTTTGTTAACCAGGGTATCCGAGCCCGCTTACGCGCACCTCGACTAATTCATGGGGGACCAATCACACAAAATAGTTATTCACTCTCAAATTTAAGCATTTTCACTTTACCAAATGTAGCATGAACACATTACCAACTAATAAACTGGCATGACAGAGATAAGCAACTTCACCTATTTTTCAAGGTACAAAATTTAGAAACAAGAATTATGGTATTGTTACAACCACTGGGTTAGAAACAACAATCAAAACCGGGAAATCAAAAGATGGATAGCTGAAAAAAGGTAACAACAGTATGACACGTACCACGCTACAGGGAAGGATAGTAGATAACAAGGACCTGTTACACCTGTAGGGGCAGCAATGAGATGAGAAAGGGATTTAAACAATAAACAACAAACAAGAATAATAATAATAATAATCCAAAAAATATCCATGATGAGAGCAAAGCAAAGGGAAACAAAAACGTATAAAAATATACCCCAAAAATTCACACATTCCTTCCAATATTTCCTTCTCCAAGACATTGTCACTCTGCAAGTAGTTATCCCTCATAAGAACATTTATATATATATATATATATATATATATATATATATATATATATATCTTATTATATATAGAGCAGTTGTGCTGATGTGGCGGCCTAGAATTACTTCCCTCCCTCATACTCTTCTCTCCTTGATTCACTCCATTCATTCATTTCTATTGGTTCAAACACATCCATTATCTTTAATTCCCACCAGATGCACAACAATTTATGCAACCCTTCACATTCCAAGTATACACTCTCCCAAAAAAAATTATAGATAGACAGGTTAACAAGTCTATTTATTATTTATTACAATATTAATGCCACAGAGGTGGAGAAGCTTCGATCAATAGTGTGTGTTTAGTTTAGCTTTGTGTTTGTCAGTATTTTTTAGCATGCTTAATTGGTCCCCCACCCAAACAGATAAACATGAAAATAAAGTTAATTTGAGCGGTCTTAAGACCTCGGGGTATGTATTGTTGCATTAGGGCCTGTTTGCCGATGCTGTAATTTTGTTCAGTTTGGTTATGAACCAATTAATGTGCCCAGTTTTTGTTCAAACAATTATCTTTGAACTGCTTTTATGTTATACTTGATTTGTCTAACTCTCACTCTTGCTTAGGGCTTAAAGGTGTTGCACTTCCTTTGACTGTAAGTAATTTTTATTTTATTTTATTTTTATTACTGGGGTTTGATTTGAAGATAGATTGAAGCATGGGGTTAGCGTCCGTGACTTAGTGTTTTATTTTAAGAGAAAAGTTTATAGAGGTTGAATTTTTATTTATTTATATTCTATATATGTGGTGATAGATTAGTGATGTATAGATGCAGTATCTATATTGTTTTGGTTTCTATAAAAATTGAATCCTAACCTGAACTATGACAAATAGCTGTGCTGGGCTCAGTTTAGCAGAGGGTTTTGTTTTCTTGGGTCTCAAACAATGAAAATTTTAACTTTTATAAATTTATATGCCGTTTTATTTTCCCATTTTTACTACCAAACGGAGGTTTTTATATTATCATGTTCAGTGAATAGAGTTGATTTTTTGTATTGGTTGTGTTATCGCGCAGGCCGCGCATCGCGCGGGTCAACACTAGTATATATATATATATATAACTAACTACATGAAACAAAAATTTTTAGAATTCCGACGTGCTTTGTCCAAAATTGTTTAGAAACGAATTGTTTGAACTATAATAATAAAAAACGAAACGTTGTTAAAAATTTTTTTTTTTTTTTTTCCTTCCAACTTTTCCGATATGTCAAAGTTATATAGATACAATATAAAAATGTACACGACCAGAAAACAATCACTGCTTCTCCTCCAATTTGCTCCAAACAAAAACCCTAGCGGACGCGACTTAGACAATAGGTTCTTTCAATTTTTCCGGTGGTAGTTTTGTGTCATTCGCATCAAGGTTTGTTACCATATTTGCCCTCCTCGGGTTGAAGAGGAAGTGATTTTATCCGCATCCACAACTCTTTAGGTAACGTTTGGTTGCCATCCGGAACGTAATTACAAGAGAATCATATTACTTGAAAATGGGAAGGTGGTATGTACATATCTCTATGGACGAAGCCATGCATATTTGAGGGGTGGCAATTGCCCCCTCAAATTTTTAAAATCAAATTTATATCCTACAAATAAATTAATTTTATATCCTATAAATTTTAATAGTCTTAAATTCACCCTTCCTTAATTTTCTTTAGCCACATTCAAATTACTCTCCTACCCCTCTCTTTTTTAAATTTGCAGTTATGTGCTTAATAAATAGAGTTAATTAGGGTTTGATTTACCATTATAAGAATTAAGCAAATCCCAAATAATTTTAATTCATGGATGATAGCTTGGTTGTATTTATTGAGATAATGACATTTGATAGTGTTTATACTAATGGTATGCCATTTAAGCTGCCATGCCATTACCAAAATTTGGCATTGGCACTCAAATAAATTGCTCTAATGATGTTATATATATATATATATATAGAGAGAGAGAGAGAGAGAGAGAGAGAGAGAGAGAGAGCAGTTTGCTATGCTGATGTGGCAGACCTAGAATTGCTTCCCTCCTTTATTCTCTTCTCTCCTTAATTCTCTCTCTTTCTTTATTCTTATTGGTTGATTTTATTTTGTAAAAATCTCTTCATTATCTCCGTTTATTTATTGTGATTGGTTGATTTTATGAGATAAGAATTGAAGCCCCTCCTCTCTCTCTCTTTCTCCATGCAGATAAAGAATTCCCTCCATCTCAAGTCAAGCTCCTTAATTCTCTCCCTTTCTTTATTCTTATTGGTTGATTTTATTTTATAAAAATCTCTTAATTATCTCCCTTTATTGTGATTGGTTGATTTTATGAGATAAGAATTGAAGCCCCTCCTCTCTCTCTCTTTCTCCATGCAGATAAAGAATTCCCTCCTTCATCTCAAGTCAAGCTCCTTGATTCTCTCCCTTTCTTTATTCTGATTGGTTGATTTGATTTGATTTGATTTGATTTTATAAAAATCTCTTAATTTTCCCCCTTTCTTTATTCTGATTGGTTGATTTTATAAAATAAGAATTGAAGCCCCTCCTCTCTCTCTCTTTCTCCACGTTGATAAATAATTCCCTCCTTCATCTCAAGTCAAGCTCCTTAATTCTCTCTCTTTCTTTATTCTTATTGGTTGATTTTATATGATAAGAATTGGTTTTATTTTATATCTCATAATATAATATGATAAGAATTGATTTCAATTTTGAAATTAGGTATTTTATTTTTTAAGAATAATAGGTCAGCCTCTCTCTCTTTCCCTACACGCAACCCCTCCTTTCTAGCTCTCTCTCTCTCTCTCTCTCTCCACGCAAGCAGTCCCTCCTCTCTCTACGTCTCTCTCATAGCAGGTATGTTTGCTTTTACTCTCTACATGTTGCCATACTCTCTTCTCCATGCAATTTTGTAGCCTTTTAGTGAGCTAGTTTTCACTATTCATAGAAGCTTATGCTATAATTTCATGGGTCTCTTTTAGGATGTTCTATAGATAAGCAATATCCCAGACTTTTTATATCTCCAGAATTCTCAAAGGTAGGTCATTCAATCAGATGCAACAACTTCAAATAGTTGGATGTGTGTTTTTAACCTTGACATGCCAACTACTCTAGGTGGTTGTGAACTGGCCCAAAGAGAACCTTAAACTTTCTATCCACACTCCAATCAGGTACTTTGCCCTATGAAGGGCTCTTATTTAAATTTATGTTCCAAAGTTTTAGTTTTATCTGTTTTATATTTCTTATGCAATTAAGCTTGATGAACCACCCTTATTTAATAAACTCCATTATGTCTTTAATCCTATTTTAAAGGATTCTGATTTTGAGAAGAATTAGAAGAAAAATTCTAATTTAATAAAATTCATACTAGGATTAAACCAGTATGAAGAATGAACTAATTTAATAAGGGTTTAATCCTATAATTAGAAGAATGAACTAATATCATTTGTTTTGGTAGTACTATGCTGAATGTTATTGTTGTTAATTGAAATCAAGTTAATTCTCAGGATTTGACGTGTTTATATATTTTTCTAGGTAGCCCAATTTTTTTTTTATTTTCTCTAATTTTTGTACATAATTTGGGCCACATTATAAAAACATTATTTCAAACTTACTTTAATTAATTGCTTCTAAAACTAAAATTTTCTATGATTTTTGCTCAAAAAAAATCAAGAAAAACACTTTCAAAATGCAAACCAAACATTACATATGAAGCCACCAATTTCGGTCCACGAACTCCAACTCTCCCTGAATTGCAGTTAAGTGATGATGAAGCCGCCTTAAAATCCTTTTCATGTAAGGCTGAGATTCCATACATTACATATGAAGCCACCACTTCAAAATCCTTCTTGCACAAGACTTAGATATATTCTAAATATTACACATGAAGTGACCTCAAAATCCTCCGTGCAGAAGACTTGCATTGAGACATTACACATGAGACTGCCTCAACGTTCTCATATTACACAGAGATTTCAGACCTCATATATGAAGTAAAGTAGGAGTACATCTGTACACGAGGTACCCAACATAATGCAATGCCAGCATGGCGTTGTGGTTGCCGCACATCGCGCAAGCCGTGCTGGTCAATACTAGTATATATATATAGAATTTCTCTTATCAGCAAATGCTGATATTTGCTTAAAATGCACAAAGAAGCTGGGCCGTGCGATTGGTGCGGAGGTGAGATTAATGGCTGGAGATGTGTTCCACTTAAACGACCCGGTTTCAATCGCGACCCGCATATTTTGTGAATCCAAACCCAGCTTTTGCTTCGTCTACTCTTCTCACGCACGAAACCCCAGCCCCAAAATCCCCAAAATCGCACGGCGCACGGACAACTCTCCGATCACCCTCCATCTCCGATCGCCATCTCCGATCGCACCCATCAGCGACCCGCAAATGACCCGCGTGAATGGTGCACGACCTGCAAATGACCTGCGTGAAAGGTGCAGCAAGGTGAAACCCTAATCCTCTCCTCTCCCTCACGTTTTCCAACCATCTCCTCCTGCTCACAATGTCCTAGCAACGAGACCGTAGAGATTGAAGAAAGAGAGAGGCCACTGGCAGAGAAGCTCAAGCCAGACAATGTCGAAGAAGAAATGAGGCACGTTTGGCCGTCGATGAGTGGCGCAGCGACTGCAATTACGAGGAAGAAGAGGAAGAGTGATGCGTTTACAGGCTTGCAGAGAAATCCCATCTTCGTGTTGAAGTTGTTTGGGGGTACTAGCAAAAAGGGGATCTTGAATGTTGAAAGTTCAAACAGAACAAAACAGAGCATAGTTCAATCGAGAAATCCAAATTGGGCTGAATCATCACCCTCGATCTCCATCTCCATCTTCGGCGTGAAGCTTGACGCCGGCCAATCATCACCCTACTCAGCAACACATCTCGATCTCCATCTCCATCTCCGGCGTGAAGCCATGGCGGCCCTTCATCTGCAGCAGCAGCAGAAGGACAAAGAGGATTGACCCCCAAAAACCATAAATCCCCTTTGCCAACAAGCATCTGCTCCTTTGTGTCGCCGTCGGAAGGAGGATCAGTGCTGCCGCAGGTCAACGTAAGGGTGAGGAGATGGAGATGGCACCTGTATCGATTAGGGCAGTCCGGGTCTTGGTTTCACACGGGTTAGTCTGGGTCTTTTAAGTGATTCCATCTCAGCCTTCTATTTTGATCCAATGACCCTTGTCATTTGTGCATTTTAAGCTAAAATCAGCATTTGCTGATAAGAGAAATTATATATATATATATATATATAACAGTTCAAACCCACTTCTCATATGTGCGCGCTCCTCGCTATGGTAATAACATACCACATTCCCATTTTCAAGTAATATGATTCTCCTACACATTCCGGCAATGGCAACCAAACGTTACCTTACGAGTTGTGGATGCAATAGGGGCTGTTTGGAAAACTTAAAAACCTAGCCAGCTGAGGATAAGCCTATCTGGTTTTTATTCAGTACTATTTGGCAAGTGCCTTTCTTCCATAAATGAGTTCAATCCTGTTTAGAAAATAAGGCATAAACACAGTTTTTTTCAAACCAACTGTAAGCTTGTTTACATAAAAACTATATAGTATAAAGAGATTAGAATTGCTCAAACCCAGCTTTTAAATTTCCCAAACAGGCCCCTAACGCCATATTTTGGCATTTTACATTTTTTAAGGAATGTATAACTTGGTATAAATGGAAATTGCCTTGGATGCCAAATTTTGGTAATGGCATATAGAGCTGCCAAATTTGGTACCTCAAATGGCAACTTGCATCAAGTGCACCTAACCTTAGCGTGTATATATATATATATATTCACATGAAATAACTGATTGCAGAATGCCACGTTCTCCGAAAATGCAAGCTAGGAAGAAGTTTTTATATGTTCGGGGTATGTTTTTATGCGTTTTTTTACCTCTTGCTTTGCCCTCACATGGATCCTTATTTTGATTATTATTATTATTGTTGTTGTTTAAATGCCCATTCTCATCTCATTGCTACCTTTCCAGGCCCTTCTTTGCCCTTCTTGGTTGCTGCGGGTTACGGCGGTTTTAAGTTTGGGGAGTGGTATGTGTCATACTATTGTTGCCTGCTTTCCAATTTAATTACAATCTTATGACACTTGTCTGATTTAAGAACATGCTCCAGTTAGTTGTTGTTGGAGCAATGACCACTGTAACACTTGCAAATGGAGAGTTTGCAATGGCTAAAGCATCTGTTTATCATATTGAGAAATTGGGATTTATACTCATTAGATACAACGTTAGCTTATGGGAATAGAAAATTAATATATCGTACTATGGTTTGAACATTTTAACCCCTTTATGATTGATCCATACACATTAATACCATTCTTGCAGTTAGTTGATTATTTTCCATTGGTATCATAGTTTTGATTATTTATGTGGAGATGGAAACTTATTATTTCTGTCTACAAATTGTAGCATTAAGATTGTTGGGGTGACTTCTGTCAACGTCTTGTAATTGGTTGGTGGGATTTTGCATTTTTCAATTAGAGTTTGATTTTAAGGTTTGACAGCAGGGTTCAATAATTGTAACTAAACATGGTTGGCACAAGATCTGGAATAACACGCTCAATGAACTTAATCGAAAACTGATTGGCGGTCGCAGTATGTTTTGTACACTTTACAGCTTCTGTTCAGATAATCAATTACAACACAAAGTCTATTATTTCCTGCTTCCATAATTTTGGGCAACTAATGCAAATCTAATTCTTTTGATTTGGTGGAATTTCACCATATTTTTATTATGTACATTTGAATGCACTAGTGCTGCACTAATAAGAGAAGGATAAAAAATAAGAAGAAAGAAATAATTTCTTTAAACTACTTGTATAAAAATATTGCATTTTTTCTAAAGAAAATAAAATGACATTGTACAGAAATAAAATCAATATAAATCATCTAAACCCAATTATAAAGAGATGTAAAATCATGCTAAATAAAGTTTTTTAAAGTACTTGTATAAGAATTTCACCATATCTTTGCTTACCTTTTTTTTTTTTTTTTTTTTTTTGCCTTTTGAGAAATTGTAGCTGCCTTGGTAGTTGGTACAGTTAGAAATTCATTTTCAACAAATATAATTGTTAGTATGATGTATCTCATGCTAGAGAAAAAAATTATTGTTACAGGGTGGGAAGGACTTTAGTTGGATGTTATATGAATAGGAGGTACGTCTTTTTTGGGAAACTTTCTTGCCAACAACTTTAATATCTTTGTCTCTTCCATTTATTTATTTTTATTTTATTTTTTTTTATATTCAACAAAAGGTATTCCATTTATTTTACTATCCATTTTTTTATTATCAATTTTATCTAATGCGTGAGTATTTAGGGTCTGACCAGGTTGATGACTGAAACATTTACTTGGCTTTTATTCATGCTTCCATTTTATATGTTGGTTTTGAATTTTTGTTTTTCATTATAATATTGTTAAATCTTTCCCATGTTTTGCTGTGAGATGGTTCTGCTTATGTTACTTTAAGGGATGGAGTAATCTTCAAAACATGTAGGCAACTAGAGGCTGGTTGAATTGGTGTTTACGTATTCTTTTCATTTGTGATGTTTTTGACATCTCTGTAGTGAGATCAGTTACAACAAAACAATTAAATGACACATATACTATAAACTTTAGCCTTATGAGGAGAACGATAGGTCCTTCTCGTAGAAGAATGAAGAGTCCACTCTATTCCACATTGCCCAAATAAAGGGCTATAATTTCATTTGCTGTGTGGGTCCTCCACCTAATAGCTTAGGCTGCTGTTTTTTTTTTTTTTTTTTGATAAGCAACAAAAATTTATAGAAAGAGAGAGAGGACCAGAAGTCCTACAAAGAAAGTACGACTAATAAGAAAGGAAAGAGCAAGAGCACTACCCATACCAAGCCAACAATTAGGCACAGATTGAAGCCCAATCACCCATAATAATAAACAATGGAAAACCCCTAAACTCTTTAGAAACCGAAGCCCAAAAAGACCCTAAAAATCTAACTCTCTCCCACACTCCATGAATACAATCAAAGTTATTATAAAAAAGCCTTGCATTTCTTTCCAACCAAATCACCCAAAGAATAGCAAGCACCACACATCTCCTCAAAACCACTGCTTTTTTTAGAACACCCAAAAAAACAATACTCTATTTGCAGTATTGTAGCAACAAAAGATGGAGCCACCCAGCATAAGTTCAGAAGCTTAGAAACCCTCTTCCACACCGCATAAGCCAGCAGACAATGCAGAAAAAGATGATCCAAGCTCTCACCATCTCTCCTGCACATACTACAACACTGGGGTGCTAGAAACATTCCAGGATTCCTTCTTTGTAGGAAGTCATTGGTATTAATATTATGATGGGCCACAGACCAAGCAAACACCTAAACTTTACTAGGCACTTTAGCTTTCCAAATCAATAGGGATGGGTTTGAGAATCACACACAAGCACAAAGATTGGGGTTGGGATTTAAGGAGGGAAATACTCACCATCTTGAATGAATTATTTACCAAAGTAATGAAAAGTAAATATGGGTTGGGGATGCTAACTTGGGGGAATAGACAGAATAGTCCCTGCCCACGGTTCTTAGAAAGGCATTTCCTAAGTTTATTTCTCGTTTTCTCAGTTATTGTCTTTCAATGTTGAGAGTAGGAATAGAATTAGGTTTTGGGAAGTCATTTGGAGCAAGAGAGATCTTTTGTGTCTCTATTTCCTCGATTGTATGCATTCTCCTCGATTTAAAATGCTTCCATTGTCAGCTTCTATGTTACGTGGAGTCGGGTGCGGGTATATGTCCGAGTGTTGGATTTGTCTATTTTCCGAAGATTTTCCACTATTTTGAAGTATCCAGCAAGAGTACCCTTATCCTTGTCCAAGGATCAGGTGCGGGTACTTCGAGGTGAAGTGAAAAGTTTGTGTATGTCAGCTTTGTGGTCTGCCTTTTATTTCCTATTAGTTGAGGTTTCATTTGTGTTGTAATCTTAACGATTGAGATTTGAGGATTTGTCTTCTTTATTGTCTATTCTAGAAGGGTTGGGTTTGATACCTTTGGTCCAAGACAGGAGGAAGTGGGTGTAAATGATTTCTCCTTGAATTGAAATGTTTTACTAGCACTCTGAGAATTGGATAAAATAACAGCAATTTATAAGTGAAATCCTACTGTGCATATGTACAATATGTTTGCATAAAGTTTGATCTTTTTAAAAGGCCAATAAAAGTGAACAACTAGAACAATACATATCTCATTATAACAAACGCGTATACTTAATGCTTTTATTTTAGTATGTAAGCTTGTATATGCTCTTATCGGATGAGGCAAATTGTCAATCCAGGAAAAATCATAGGAGAACTAGCTTTAGATTGAATCCCCACTTTCTGTCATCCAGATTTTACGGAAGTTTCCAGCTTTGGTAACCAGCATATTTCTTTAAGTCAGTAACCAGGGGGCGGATATTTTTTTAAAATTTTTCTGTATATATATTTAGTTTTAAATGTGTGAGTGTGTGTGTGAATTTTCATTTGTGCCTCATTTTTCTCAAGTTCCTTACTTACTCGAATCTCTTCTAGTTTCTTGAGTGTCATATTTCCAACAGTGCCACATCTGGCTCGGTCATCTCCTCTGGTTCTCTCCTTCTGGAAAGAAAAATTTTCCTCATGTTCCCTCCTTCACTATCTTCCCTCTCTTCTCGCGTCGCTCATTCTCATATTTTTGCTTTTGAAACCCCAAGTATGTTCATGTATCTCTGCTTTGTTGTTTTGATGTGGGTGTCTTATTTTCTTGTTCGTTGATCTCTTCTACTGCTCTTGTATCTCAACTGTCCGACGCATATTCCCTTCTGTTATGAAGGTTGGTGATTATTTCTTCTTCCTCTATTCTTCTTCTCTGGTTCATCCTTCATTTCCAAGGATTTCCCTTGATCAAG
>JAESVK010067434.1:0-18278 GCA_017140935.1 Hamamelis virginiana
CCATATCATAAATGAATAAAGATCCATACAAGATATTATAATGAAATATAAAACCCTAAACTCAAAAGAACAATTGGTTTTAGGGCACATATCTAACACTATAAAGGTACCAAACAAGTTAAACGTTCTAAAGCTCTTATGCTTAGACAAGATTATGAAATGTTCAAAATGATTGAAGGTGAAAATGTTAGAGATATGTTTACTCATTTCACTAACCTCTTAAATGAATTGCATGTATTAGGCAAAATTATTCCTAATGATGATATTGTTTCAAAGATACTACTTGCTCTTCCACCTTCATGGAGTCCAAAGATCACCACCTTTCAAGAAGCCAAGGACATTAAGGAAATTGACATTGATGAGCTTTTAGGCTCTCTCATCACTCATAAAACGGCAATGAAGAAGGAGAAATAAACAATCCAAAGTGAGAAGGACAATACTCAAGTGAAGAGAACTCTTACTCTTCAATCCTCTATTCTTGAAGGGAATGATGGTGATAACTTCACCAAGGAAAATGATGATGATGATATGGCTGTTATCACAAGGTAATTTTAATTCTTTTTAATGATAAAGAAGAACCAATCAAGACATGGCAATGGGAGATTCGTCAAAGCTAATGATGGTAGATGCTTTAATTGCAAAAAGTTTGGCCACACCATTGTATATTGTCCTAGTAAGAACATCTCCAACAACAACAACAATTTCAATTCCTCAAGAAATGATCAAAGAGGCAAAGGGAAGGCAATGACCGCCCCACTTCTACTTGGGATGACATTCTTGAAGATGATAAGAGCGATGAAGAGATCACCCAAGAAGAGACGACTAATTTTTGCTTATTTGCCAACATTGAGAAATCTTGCTTTTTGGCAAATGATGATGAATATAATGAGGTAAATTCTATTTCAAGTTGTGATGATGAATGTGATTTATCCTTAGAGGACTTTCAAAATTTGAGTAAACTATTTTATGATAAAAATTGTGTTTTAAAGAAATAACTCAAATTTTTGAAGAAAAGTCTTTCAATCCTCAAGAATGAGAAATTAACATCAGTCAATGAAAATTCTAAATTGACCTTGATGAATGAAAAACAAAGAAATGAGATTGAGACTTTGAGAAACATACCTTCAACTTCAAAATTTTTGACTCTTTCACTTTGGAAAATGAAAACAAACTTTTGAAATCCAAAGTTGAAGACTTAAACAAAATTGTTTACAAATTTACAAGTGGAAAGGAAAACTTTGAAAAGTTACTTGGAGCTCAAAGAGTTGGGCTAAACAAAGAAGGATTAGGATATGTGTCAAACATCAATTCTAAAAAATCTTCACACTATTTGGACTTTTTTGTTAAAGCCTCAATGAAAATGGACACCAAGAAACCAAAACCAAAACATTATTCTCATTCACATGTTGTAAAACAAAATTCTAATGCTATTTGTCATTATTGTGAGAGAAAGGGGCATGTCACATTCAAATGTCCATTTAGAGGTAAAAGAGGATTTGGCAAAATGGTAGCTTGGATTAAAGGGAACCTTAATTCAAGAAATCATTTGAGCCTAAGACCATTACCTTGAAAGATTGAGAATCCTAATCTTGTAGGACCCAAGAGATTTGGGTACCAATAGTTCATTTGCATTATCTTTGTAGGTATGCTTGAAATCCATTAGCAAGAAAGATCAATGGTATTTGGATAGTGGATGCTCAAGGCATATGACCGGTGACAAAGACAAATTCATCTCCCTTACTCTCAAAGATGGTGGATTTGTAACCTTTGGTGATGATAGCAAAGGCAAGATCATTGGTAAAGGTAAAATTGGTAATGGATCTATCACCATTGATAATGTTTTGCTTGTTAGAGATTTAAAGCATAACTTGCTTAGCATTAGTCAATTGTGTGATAATGGGTATTATGTGAATTTCATTTCTAATTTTTATAATGTTTTGGATAAAAACAAAATCAATATCCTTGTTGCTAAACGTTTTGGAAATATGTATATCATTTGTTTTGATGATTTAACATCTCAAGATGTAACATGTCTTTCCACTTTACAACATGCAAATTGGCTATGGCATAGAAGGCTTGGGCATGCTAACATGGATTTACTTCAAAAGCTTTCTAGAAATGATCTTGTTGTAGGCTTGCCCAAAGCTAATTTTTCAAAAGACAAAATTTGTGATGCATGCCAATTTGGAAAATAAATCAAAACTAGTTTTAAAACCAAAGCGCATATCTCCACATCCAGGCCTTTGGAATTGTTACATCTAGATTTGTTTGAACCTAATGATGTAGCTAGTCTAGGTGGTAAACTCTATGCCTTTGTCTTAGTTGATGACTACTCAAGGTATACTTGGGTTCTATTCCTTTCTCACAAAAGTGATACATGTGGCGAATTTATAAAACTTTGTAAAAGGATTGAAAAAGAACAAGACCATTCTATTATTAGTGTAAGAAGTGATAGAGGTAGAGAGTTTAAGAACCAAGTCATCGAAATTTTTTTTGATGCACAAGGATACTCACATAATTTTTCTGCCCCAAGAACTCCACAACAAAATGCAGTGGTTGAAAGGAAGAAACGTTCATTACAAAAGATGGATAGAACCATGCTTAATGAAAATAAACTTCCTAGAACCTTTTGGGCAGAAGCAGTTAATACCGCTTGCTGTGTGGGAAATAAAGTGGTTATTAGACCCATCCTAGCCAAAACCCCATATGAGCTATGGAAAGGTCGAAAACCAAATATTAGTTACTTCAAAGTTTCTGGATCCAAATGTTTTATTTTGAATGATAAAGATTATCTTGCTAAATTTGACTCTAAATCCGATGTGGGTATATTTATTGGTTATTCAACTAATAGTAAATCATATCGTGTTTATAATAGACATACTTTAACCGTGCAAGAATCTATTCATGTTGTATTTGTTGAATCTAATCCATTTGCTTCAAAGAATGTTGTTGAAGATGATAAAAATAGAAAAATGTTATCTAATACTAATGAAGAGCTTGACAAGCTTAACATTAGTGATTCTTCATCAAATGATACACCTCAAGAAGAACCAAAGGAGGACCCTCCAATTGAAGAAGGTGAACCCTCAAGTGAACCTCAAGAGTTGCAAGAATTGCCAAAAGCTTGTAGATTTATGAAGAATCATGTAATTGATAAAGTAATTGGTGATTTTTCACGCAAGGTAAGTACTCATTATAGTCTTAGAGATGCTTGTAACCATATTGCATTTGTTTCTCAAATTAAGCTTAAAAATTTTAATGAAGCCGGAAATGATGATAGTTGGATTATGGCGATGCAAGAAGAACTTAATCAATTTGAAATAAACAAAGTTTGGGAACTTGTACCTAAACCAAATGAACCATACCATCATATGCACAAAATGGATTTTTCGTAATAAAAATGATGAAGATGGTAATGTGATTAGGAATAAGGCAAGACTTATTACACAAGGCTATAACCAATAAGAAGGCATTGATTATGATGAAACATATGCACCGGTTGCTAGACTTGAAGCTATTCGCATGCTACTTACTTTTGCTAGTTTTAAGGATTTTAATTGTATCAAATGGATGTGAAAAGTTCTTTTTTAAATGGTTACATTACGGAGGAATTTTATGTTAAATAACCTCCCGATTTTGAAGATAACACTTTTCCAAACCATGTATACAAACTTTCTAAAGCACTTTATGGCTTAAAACAAGCACCAAGAGCATGGTATGAAAGGTTAAGTAGCTTTTTGCTCTCAAATGGTTTCATTAGAGGTAAAATAGATACTACACTTTTTATAAAGCTTAAAGATAGTGATATGCTTATTGTTCAAAGTTATGTTGATGATATTATTTTCGGTGCTACTAGTGATCTTCTTTGTGAGGAGTTTGCTAAATTTATGCAAGATGAGTTCGAAATGAGTATGATAGGAGAATTGACATTCTTCTTTGGACTTCAAATCAAGCAAACCAAAGAAGACATTTTGATCAATCAAGCTAAGTATGCGAGGGATATGTTAAAAAAATTTGGCATGGAAGGTGTAAAGTCTAGTCCTACACCAATGGTAAAAAGGTAGACCAAAAATTGTATCGAGGTATGATTGGTAGTCTTCTTTATTTAACCATAAGTAGACCGGATATTATATTTAGTGTATGTTTATGTGCTAGATTTCAAGCTAATCCCATGGAATCCCACTTGCTTGCCATTAAACGTATTTTTAAATATCTTGTTGGGACTCATGATTTAGGCTTGTTATATCCTAAGCACGCTTTTTGTCAACTTGCTAGTTTTTCGGATGCGGATTTTGCCGGTTGTAAAACTGACCGAAGGAGCACTAGTGGCACTTGTCATTTTATTGGCCACTCGCTTGTTTCTTGGTTTAGTAAGAAACAAACTTCGGTAGCTCTTTCCACCACAGAAGCGGAATACATTGCCGCCGGAAGTTGTTGTGCTCAAGACTTGTTCATAGAACAACAACTTGAAGACTATAGGATTCAATTCACTCACATACCTATTCGTTATGATAACACTAGTGCTATCAATATTTCTAAAAATATTTACTTGCACTCTCGCACAAAACACATTGAAATTAGGCACCATTTTATTCGTGATCATGTGCAAATGGGAGATGTTGAACTAGAATTTGTTAGTACGGACAACCATTTCGCGGACATCTTCACGAAACCTCTCTGTAGACATCCATTTTTGACCATGAGAAAGGTCATGAATGTTTGCCTGTGTTTTGAGGATAAATAAGGTGTTAAAACCCTAAGTTGCCAGTTTTACCCTTGTGGGCTGTAAGAACCTAGAATTTTAAATAGCTAATTTTGTGCTTAAATGTTAAATTAGTAGATTAATTGTTAGTTGGAATGTGTTTATGTGTTAATTATTAGCTGATATTGTGATAAATGAACTGTTGTGATTGTATTTTTGAAATGTGTGGGAAGTGTATATTATTATAGAAGGTTGTTTTTATGAAAATGTGGGTGTTTAGAAGTAGAAATAACTTGATTTATATAAAAGGTTTTGTGAAATTACCAAAAGGTTTTAAACAATTCAAATAAAGACATTTGTGTCCTGATTTCATTTCAAATTAGATAAGTACCCACCGTTTCATATTCTTTTATTACCTTCGAGAGAGTTGGAGAAATTGAGAGTTGAGAGTGAGAGAGAGAGAACATCTGGGGACAATCATTTCTTGCCGGATTTTTCATCGGAATTCAGTTTTGAAAGTGTTTAAAGGTGAGCTTATATTTATGTGTTAACTTTTCTTATTGTAATTTTCGGATTTGAAGAGTTTGGATGCTTGGTTATGAGTTTTGATAATGGGTATAGTGTTTAAATTATGTTTTTGGATTGGGTTCATGATAAAAATGGGTTTTTGATTGGAATTTGAAGTTGTTAAAGCTTGAATGGTTTGTAATTTTGAGTTCGTGAGTTTTTGAATAAGATTGAAGCTATACTTAACTGGGAAAGACCTAAAAATGCTACAGAAGTCTGAAGTTTTCTAGGTTTGGCAGGTTATTATAGCAAATTTATACAGGACTTCTCTCGTATAGCGCATCCTTTGACCAGACTGACACGCAAGGCAGTGAGATTTGAATGGACAGAAGATTGTGAAAATGCCTTTATCGAGTTACAAAGGAGATTGACTACAGCTCCAGTATTGATTAGTCTAGAGGCTGGAATCAGCTATCAAGTATACTGTGATGCTTCAGGTAAAGGTTTGGGTTGTGTTTTAATGCAATAGAGAAGAGTTATTACTTATGGATCCAGACAGCTAAAACCTCATGAAGAGATTTATCCAACACATGATCTTGAATTAGCAGCTATTCTTTTTTCACTCAAGACATGGAGATCCTATTTATATGGCGCAAATTTTGATGTGTTCTCAAATCATAAGAGCCTGAAGTACATTTTCACCCAGAAAGAGTTGAACATGAGGCAACGTAGATGGATGGAGTATGCTAATGATTATGATTTTTCTCTTCATTACCATCTAGGTAAAGCTAATGTTGTTGCAAATGCGTTGAGCAGAAAATCTGGAGTGAAAATGAGTAGTTTAGCTCTACTCAGATGAGAGACGTGAAATTTCTTAGAAGATTATGAGATTTATTGGTTGGCAACAGAAGACAGAGCTTGTCTGTATAATTTTCTTTCTCCAACTTATCTTCCACAAAAAATAATTGAAGCTCAAGTGAGTGGTTTATTTCTGAGTCCTTTTCTTGGACAGATGTATCAAGAACCTGACCAGTGGCAGATATCAGAATATGATGGTGGAATGAGATACAAAGGCAGATTAGTAGTTCCTGAAGGTCCATTTAAACAGGAGATATTAGATAATGCTCATCGTTCCAAATTCTCAATACATCCTGGCACTACAAAGATGTATCAAGACTTGAAAAAACATTATTGGTGGCGGGGAATGAAAAGGGATGTGGTAGAATATGTAAAAAGATGTTTGACATGTCAGCAGGTAAAAACAGAACATCAAAGACCTGCAGGATTAGCTCAGCCACTACTTATTCCAGTTTGGAAATGGGAGCATGTAACAATGGACTTTGTATCGGGATTGCCAGTAACTTTGGCTAGATATGATTCAATATGGATTGTTGTTGATAGATTGACAAAGACAGCTCATTTTCTGCCTATGAAGAGCACAGATCCAATTAGTAAGTTGGCTAATTTATATGTGAATCAGATTGTGTGTTTGCATGGAGCACCACTATCTATTGTATCAGATAGAGATCCAAGATTTTTAGCTCGATTTTGGGAAGCTTTGCAGGAAGCAATGGGAACAAGAATTCAAATGAGTACAGCCTATCATCCTCAAACGGATGGACAGTCAGAAAGAACAATTCAGACTTTGGAGGATATGTTACGTGCTTGTATTTTGGATTTTGGGATGTCATGGGATAAATATGTGAAGCTAGCAGAGTTTTCCTACAACAACAGTTATCAAGCCAGTATTGGCATGGCTCCTTATGAAGCTTTGTATGGTAGGCCTTGCAGATCTCCAGTTTGTTGGACAGATATGGGTGATAAAATTATTTTTGGATCTGATTTAGTTAAAGTGACTTCTGAAAAGATACCTATCATTAGATAGAGACTTCGTATAGCACAAGACAGGCAGAAAAGCTATGCTGATAGTGGATAGCGGCCTTTGAAGTTCAATGTTAATGATTGGGTTTTTCTCAAAGCCTCTCCAAGGAAAGGGATAGTCAGATTTGGGAAGAAAGGGAAGCTATCACCCAGATATGTCGGGCTATTCAGAGTATTGCAAGAAGTTGGGCTAGTTGCATACAGACTGGAACTACCAGTAAAATGGAAGGGAGTACATCCAGTGTTTCATGTGTCAATGTTGCGGAAGTACATTTCTGATCCTTCTCATGTTGTTCCAATTCCTCAGATAGAGTTGCAAAAAGATTTTTCTTATAAGGAGAAACCAGTACAGATTTTGGACAGACAGGAAAAAGTTCTCAGAAATAAAGTGATACCTCAGGTAAAGGTTTTATGGCGAAATCATGGGGTAGAAGAAGTTACATGGGAACTTGAATCCTCGATGCGAGAAAAATATCCACATCTCTTTGTGGGTAGAGGTATGATTTAAATTTCGAGGACGAAATTTTTATAAGGTGGGTAGATTGTAAGAACCTAGAATTTTAAATAGCTAATTTTGTGCTTAAATGTTAAATTAGTAGATTAATTGTTAATTGGAATGTGTTTATGTGTTAATTATTAGCTGATATTGTGATAAATGAACTGTTGTGATTGTATTTTTGAAATGTGTGGGAAGTGTAGATTATTATAGAAGGCTGTTTTTCTGAAAATGTGGGTGTTTAGAAGTAGAAATAACTTGATTTATATAAAAGGTTTTGTGAAATTACTAAAAGGTTTTAAACAATTCAAATAAGGACATTTGTGTCCTGATTTCATTTCAAATTAGATAAGTACCCACCATTTCACATTCTTCTATTACCTTCGAGAGAGTTGGAGAAATTGAGAGCTGAGAGTGAAGAAAGAGAACAGCTGGGGACAATCAATTCTTGTTGGATTTTTCATTGAAATTCAGTTTTGAAAGTGTTTAAAGGTGAGTTTATATTTATGTGTTAAGTTTTCTTATTGTAATTTTCGGATTTGAAGAGTTTGGATGCTTGGTTATGAGTTTTGATAATGGGTATAGTGTTTAAATTATGTTTTTGGATTGGGTTCATGATAAAAATGGGTTTTTGATTGGAATTTGAAGTTGTTAAAGCTTAAATGGTTTGTAATTTTGAGTTCGTGAGTTTTTGAATTTGGTTCAAAATGAATCTTTGAAATTAATCAATTGTTTTGAGTAAATCTTGTGGATTTTATGTCTTTGAAGCTTGTTTTGATGATTTTGAAGGTTTGGAATTGATGTATAATGATTTGGTAAGTTTTTGAAAAGCTTGATGCTCGTTAATGGCGGTTCTGCAGGTGCTTAGTCGACTAATACATAGTGCCTAGTCGACTAATGATGTTAAATCGTGTTTCAGGGTTGCTGGTAGTACATTAGTCGACTAATGATTATGTGCCTAGTCGACTAACCGATCGTTAGTCGACTAATGATAGGTGTCTAGTCGACTAACCTAAAATCAGCTCTCGGGAATTTTTCACACCCTGCAACTTCTAGTCGACTAACACGATTGACCTAGTCGACTAACAAGTCCTAGTCGACTAACAAACTCTTGTCTAGTCGACTAATGCAGTCCAAGTTTGAATATTTCATATTTTTGCTTAAAATTCTCCATTTGATATTCTTGTTGAGTAATCTTTGCATGCATAGAAATCATTTGAGACTTAATTGGTGCATAGTTAAAGGTGTAATGTTATTAGATTTTATAAAGTGAGTTATTAATTTTTAATTATGCATAATTGATGTTGTTCATTATTAATGCCTCTTATTTGTGTTGATAGGTGACTCTCAGAGCTAGTCCCATCACCAATAATTTGTATTTAGTTCAACAATACAGGTAGGGAAACTTACGATTCTTGTTATAAACGATTATGCTTGTATGCTTGTGATAAGATGGAATTGAATTGAAAGGCTTATGTATTATGATTTCATTATTGGATGAAGTTTATTGTTATGAAAAGCATTGCATTATTGATTAAAGTTTTGCAATCATGATAAAACCTGGACTGTGGGGCAGTACTGGCTTTTGAATTATGGAAAAATAGAGAAATAAGTTGAAAAGTGATGAAATGTGATCAAAGGATTGTTATGTGATTTGTCAAAGGATTGTTATATGATTTGTTTCAAGGATTGTTTGAAAAGCAGTACTTGCCTAGGTGGAAGCGAAAGGGGCTACATCGTGGTCGTCTAGGCTGAAGAGATGTTGTAAGGCCTAAGACTGGATCTTTCTATAGCGCTGCTTTGCTCACCTATTGGTTGTTGAACCACCTCGAGGAACTTAGAATGGACATGAAAGTTATTTTACTTTGCATTGCATTATGTTGTGAATTGAACGTGGATTGTGATTGTGCTAAGTTTATACTTTATAATTGTTTTAGTGAGGTTGTACGTTTTCCTACTGAGCTTCGTCTGTTAGCTCACCCCTGCTTAATTGCAATCCCCCAGGTGAACGTGTTGAACCTAGCTGCATAGAGACAGGATTTGGAGGCACATGTTAAAATTATGAGGAATGTTTGT
Source organism: Hamamelis virginiana (assembly GCA_017140935.1). NCBI lineage: Eukaryota > Viridiplantae > Streptophyta > Magnoliopsida > Saxifragales > Hamamelidaceae > Hamamelis > Hamamelis virginiana. The sequence goes on from JAESVK010067434.1 coordinate 9,663, forward strand.
ACATTCTATTTACACAATCCCTGTATCTCTTTTACATTTGCACTTGTAAATATTGTATAGTTAAGTTTTATTTTGTTTATCCTACAAGCCAGGGTTGTTGGCTTATTTTGTTTTCTTTTTAATCGATATGGGCGTTTGTATGACATGGCATATACACACCTTTGTGGGTTTCTTTTGAGTTTATTAATATAAATCAAATTGTTTCATCCCATTCTTGGTCTATTTCGATATAATGCATAATATCGTCATAGAACAGGTTTGGGTCGTCACATGGGCAGTTAGTTAGAGGTCATTATCGCATGTAGGTTTTTAGGCCGGATTGAGTCGGTTCTTTTTGTATTAGGTTTTTAGAGAGTCCATAGATGTTCTTGTCAAGTTTCATTGCATTCCGAGTCAGGCTCGATAGGTAATTAGGCCTTTTGTGACCTAAAGGGCAGAATTGTCCTTTTGATCACAAAAGTTCCTAAGAGCTGTCGAATTGGTTTCAGATTGTCCCAAAGTTTTGGCATAGGTAATTAGGGTGTGTTTGGTAGCTAAGTTGGTCAGTGGCAAGGTCTGTAGAGTTTTCTAGCTCGTGATTGGCTCTTAAGGCTCATAGGGCCCTTTCAAGCTCATATTAGTCTTTCAACCGGAAACAGTCGAGATTCGATCTTTTTGTTAAACTGAAGCCTTCACAAGCTTCAAAACACTTTCCTAAAAAGTTTTAAAACTTTTTTGGAGAAAAAGAAATGATTTCGAAATCAAATGATCAGCAAATTCCAAAACCCTAATTGGGGCCCGGCAGACCCAAAACAGCTGATCGGGTGACTTTTCCTTAAAAATTTGACTTTGGTCAATGCATTTTCACTTCAAACACTTCTTAAAACATGGAGAATCGAATCACGATCGTTTTGGCGCTTGAATCGTCGAATTTGGACTTAAAACGGGACCGAAAAGCCTAAACCAGGTTGAAACGGGCTGAGATAGGCACACATAGGGGAAAATTGGGCTCAAAGCTCGATGACCATCCACCTAGGGATGGCCAATCGTACTTGAGGGACGGCCAACCGTCCCCTAGTGGATGGTCATCCGAGCTTTTTGCCTTCAATTGCTATTTTTCAGTCTTTCTCCAGCTTAGGACTTTCCAAGTGTCTAGCTCGGCCTTGGGGACTTTGGGATGAGTTTGAAGACCTTGGAAGACTGGATTAGAGCCCTTGGATCATTCCTAACAGATTTAAACTGAACAATTGATCAATTCCAAGCTTCCCTATAAATAGAGAGCCCTGAAATTAGTTTGAGGACACACAAAGAATAGAAAACTCATATGGCATTTAAAGAGCCAAATTGGTAGAGTAAAGCCTCAAGGCATTACCCCAACCCCCTAAGCAACTTTAGTTGCATCTTTGAAGTCCTTGGATGAAAGAATATGAGTATCTAGGATTCGCAGCGGAAGGAATACAATAAAAATTTATAAAAATGAATCCTTACTCATAATCAAACAAAGAATCGAACTCAAACATTGGATCATGAATATAAACAAGTACAAGAATTAAACAACTTTAAAACATTGACTTACTTGATTTGCCTTTGATGAAACCTTAATCGCATCCTCAAGCTTCAAAGTGTATGAAGCCTCCAAGGTATCCACACGAACACAAGATTCCATAAGCTCCTTGCACTTGTTCAACTCTTTAATCAATGCAAGATGGAGAGGGAGTGAGAGAGCAATTCGGCCATGGGAGAAAAAGCACACTAGGGCCGGCCTCCACTAGGGAATAAAAGAATAGCCACTCTTCCTTTTAGGGTTTGGATGTACTTGTGCTAGCATGCACCCTCACCTTATGTATTTATAGATAAATACTAGGGTTTCCAATATTTTGCAACTTAGTCCTCTTTATTTAACACTTAACTAAAGAGACCAAGTAAGTTACATTAATTAGAAACTAACCCCTCTCCTAACTTAAAGAACTCACTTGTGTCCTTATGTGTGTGACCCTTTGGGTTCATCCCAACCTAGCAGTGGACAGGGACATCTCTATGTCTCCTAAAATAGAAAGTTTCTATTTTTAGGTTCAATTGGAATAATTCCAATTATGCCCTCATTGATAACACTTTATCAATAGGCCTACACTGGTCATGAGTGACATCTAGCAACATATCATGACATACCTTAGGTGTGGGTGAATAGCGGAACCATATGAACCCTTCATGTTACTTAATCCTTCATCCCCTAATGTCACTGTTAAGATATTCAGGCATGGTTATTAAGTCAAACCATATCTTAAAAACTTGTTAAATGTTCCACAAAATTTAATTCTCAATAAGATAAACTCATGAAACACTTTTCACAGTTTACCTATCACCATGGCCATGGATTTCACACTGAGAATTATCTTTGTGAACGAACCTTGACATTCTCTCTCATCAAAGATGAAAGTGATGATTCCTTCTTGCGCACTCATTTACCTTCATACATAACCCTACTAGAGCCAATGAGTACCGATTACACCCTTGTGGTTAAGGATGTACGAGATACTATCAAACTCAAGTGACTTATGCATAAGATAACTATGGTGCCTCAGGTCTAAGGATTACCAAATTAATGGTCGTAACAAAAGAATATTCTTTTGACTAATCTCCATAAGAACATTCTAGCAGATCATGTTCAGTGTACATATTCTCTAATATGCACCCACAGATTAACTATAGTGTCACTACACCGATAGGAAAGACTACCTATCCTCCCATTAGAGCTAGTTTAAATATGTGCAACTCTTAACGGTTTATTAAATATCCACTTTAATAAACCTATGAGTAGGAACTTGTTTAGAATAAATGTGTACGAGAAATATGAGTCTCCATATCTCAACAACTTTGAGATACATATTTCTTCTATCATTTATTCATGGACCTTATCATATATATTTAAATACATACGATAAGTTGTACCTTCAAATTAATATAATATGAAATTGATATGCCCTTTAGGATTGGTTTTAGGGCATACCTCTAACAATCTCCCACTTGCACTAAAGCCAATCACCATAGTATCGTATCCTAGTCTTCGTAAGACAAGGCTTCTAACACACACAGTTGTTAAGGCAAAGTAGATTTATGCAAAACTCTTTTTGCATCTTATTATTTTCAATAATAGTAATTAAACTAATATCTTCTGCCAACTCTGATGTCCTAGTAAATGAGACCTGTGTTCTCGAAAGAAAACGCCTTACTTTAGACATCCTTTTAGGCAATTTGTAAATAGCATCCCTTTATAAAATTTCTTTATACATGCAAGTATTTCATTCTTAAACTCTTTTAAGAATATACTTGTATCTATTCAGAATCCCTATTCTGAATCAACAATCAATATCTGCTAACAACCATTTGCAGCATAAATGATATTGACTTAAGTACATAAGTTTTAATCATATGAGTCTGCATATTTCCCAAAAATTTTGCTCATATGAAATCCCTCACAAAATCGAATTTTTGAGAGATTTGAATTCCTATAACGATTATAGAATTCACAATACTACGTTAGAATTTAAAGTATGTACTTTATAAAGAAAATCAAGAATAATATCGATGACTCGCATGCTCCCACTTTCCTTTTTGAAACAAGGTATCTTATGTATTAAACTTTTTAATAACATAAAATTCCTTTTGATGTTTCATAAAGGTATAGTTCTCAACTATTGTGGAAACACTGTTTTCTAATAACTCTTTATTTGAGAAAACAAACTTTTGAAGTTTATTTGAAATATCTCATATTTCCAAATAATTTCCAAACTTTATCGTTTAACATATTTAAGGTCTATTAGTGATATAAGATTCAACCAAATATTCTCAATATTTTTCTTTTAGTTTTACTTCATATGAATCATTTGAACTCTTCAAATATTCATAGTTTTGAATCATTTGAACGCTTTCAAACATTCAAATAGCTATGAAGTATACAAACTAAAATTTAAGGTTTATACATCTTATGTATTATCCCTTTTTAATCTCCTTAAAAATAAGGTGATTGGTTCATATTAATTAATGAATCAAAATTCATTTATTAATGTGATCCTTAAGGTTGAATCCTTATATATCATTTCATGCATTTATTCAAAACATTCATAAAGAGTATAGAACTTTAAATCAATTGCCAGAATTAATCCAAAATATCTAATATTATGAATCAACTGTTTTAAATAAAACTTCAATTAAGAAGTATTAAAACACTCGGCAATTTAATGAAGTTTCTATGAACTCTAAATAAACTAATCAAGTATCAAGTTTCAATGTTAAATGTATCAACTGTTGATTCATTTCCAAACAAAGAAAGCTTGACATCTACTTGATCTTCCGCTTCCATTTGTTTCTATATACAATCGTATTGTACAATAAAACACAACTAGGTATCGGATACCATAAGCAGAATAATACTAATTCTTAATTAGTAAATGAATAAAGCATAGGACGTACCATTAGAAGAACCATTCTTCAAACTAGGTACTCCTTGCAGTTTCTCTTCCAATGACATAACTTACAGCACTTGAAACTCTTTCCTTTAGACTTCTCTTTCTTAATGCCTCATTTTGGCTTATCATGAGACTTCTTCTTCTTTCCCTTGCCCTTAGGTTCGGTCTTAGAAGTGGAAGTTCCATTGATAGCCAAAACATTCCCTTTGGGTTCCTTTTTCAAGGTCTCCTAACATTCACTAGCATATTCATCAAATCAGTAAGGGAAAGATTTAGATGAATTACTTGTGACTTGCAGGAAGGGAATGAAGCAAGATGGCAATGCTCCTTTCAACAATGATCTTAACACTTAAGATCATGCACTGAGTGAATGTACTAGATCATATTGAGACAGAGCTCATTAACAGATGTCCCATTCATTATCTTTTAAGAGAAGAGTTCACTAATAGGATTGTACTTTACAATTCTATTCTGTGAACCACAAGGTTCCCTCAGATGTACCATACATCATTGTCAAGTCACTTACTATAAGTGTCTTTCTTCTCCTTATATACCCCCTTATGACAAAACATTGGGGCATGGGGCATTGACCACGTAGTCTATTTTATCAGCGGCTAAGACTAGGTTTCTTAAACCAGTCTTGGAAGTTTTGGACCAGTTAAACGATTGTCATTTAAATATTCTAGAGAGTAGGTTTAGATGAGCTATCTACAACAGAAAATAATAATAAATTTCATATTAAAGAAACATAAAAATTTTTGGTCTTTAATTTCTATGTTACCTCCCACTATTTTGTTCAAATCCCATACACCCTAGGATGAGACTTGGGAATTTCAAAAGATTGAATTTCCATAGTAGGGATTGGGGTACCATTAAGAATTAGTACCCTCACATGTTAGTTTCTTGGATACTAACCCTTAATGAGTGGATAACTCATTATCCTAATGCTTCACCTAAGCAAGTTCCAATCATCCTTTAGCCTCTAAAATACAGTAACCTCACATAATAGTTTCTTGGTTAGTGTACTTTAGTTAAATCACACCTACCATTCACATGAGTATGGTCAATTGAATGTGGCATCCCTCACATAATAGTTTCTTGGTAAGCCCCATTATCGCACCTCATGATATCCAATATGTAACAAGCTGGTTTGAACCTTCATAATGAATGTGTTCCCACATATCTGCAGCCAAACACATCCACCACAAAGATTCTCCTATCTTGTAATGGTAGGAGGCTAGGATAAAGCCCAAGGCCTCTTCCTTACAATTTAATTTTGTAATAAAGGGGTTTTGTGAAATGTCTAATTTTAACAACATACATCACATGCATATAAGCAAATATATATCACATACATATTTAGTTAAGACCAATATTTATTATTAGTTCTCAATTATCCTCCTACTGTCCTCCTAGAGGTTATGGTGGATTCATCTCGAACATATAATAAATTAGGTCTAGGCCCTAACAAGCATACATCACATATATAAATGGGTCTTTGGAATGATTATGGACTTTCAAGGTGGGTTCAAGCTTTGAGCCAAAAAGATGATCCCAAGGTCTAAAGTGTGGGTTGGTGATCGTAATAAAAACCTATGTAACTATTACATAGCGACAAACAAATCTTCTTCAAGATCTTGATGTCCTTGCCAAGTCCTTCTCAAGTCCTTGCTTTTCCTCTCGAACAAGATTCCAACATGCATCTCGGGTCCACCACTCGCCTTCTTGAATTGAAAATTACAATTTATAAAAGAAGAAGGGGATTAAGGGAATAAGGGGATACATAGGGATAGAGAGGGAAAGAGGCATGCAAGCCCCAATTTAATTACATCACCACATTTAAACAACTTTTAAATACAACCCAAAAATAAACCATACACATTACATGCGGCCAATCACATCTCATTTAATTGGTCTTTAAGTCCATAATCATCCATTCACAATTATACAATCGCATTGCATAAAAGAAAGCAACATACAGTAAAAGGCAATGATGGCAATGGCATATAATTAATTAAAGTCATGTTATTATTATCTCATAACAATAACAAAGATATTATCATTATCTTATAATAATAATAAAGTCCTTTTAATCTTATTAAAAAGGATTCCATCATATCTCATATGACTATACTAGTTTCTTTCCTAAAACAAGTAAAACCCCTAATTGTCACAACTAGGGTTTTAATTATACAGAATTTAATTTGAGAAATTATTCTCACAATTCCTACCATGCATTTAACACTTTAATATGCCTAGTAGATTAATCACTATTAACCTACAATGGTGGAATAAATAATAACTCAAAATGAAAATTCTAAGAAAGAAACAATTTCTGTTTTTCAACAAAAATTTCAGAATTCAGCTACTGTTTTGGGACTAATCTTTCCTATATTAAAACTAACTTCTAAAATGTGAGAATACTCTATTTCACAAGGATTTTTAGTCCTCTTTCAAATGGCATAGGTCTCGTTTCGTGATTCCAACGTTTGGTATCACTTTAAAGCATTTTGTGACCTAAATTCCAAATCCGGGCAGATTCTAGAATTTCTTCACTAATTGCTTTATGGGGCCTAACCTAGAACGAATTTAAGTCATGGGAATACTTTAATTCACTAGATTTTTCAGTCCTCTTTCCAATGGCAGGGGTCTCATCACTTGATTCCAACGTTTGGTATCATTTTAAGGCCTTTTGCGATAGAGACTCAGAATTTCCAGATTTGACTCTTAATCACAAAAACCTTAATACGGCTAACCTAGGTCATAACAAATCATGGGAATTGTTCCTAGACTTTGTTAAGACCTTATATTAATGAAGTCGATAGGTGGCATGCTTTGAAAATCAATAAAACCATTTTTCATAGATTTTACAAAACTTACATAGTTGCTGCCCAGAATTACAGCAACTTTGTTTAATTTTAAAACGCTTTTAAAATTAATCCAAATAATATAAAATCATGTCAAAACGATTTTAACATGTTAATACATCATTAAGTAATAGCCCTAAATCATTTTAAACAAATTAAAATGTTAATACATCACATGTATTGCTCAAACTCTCAAGAACACCAAAAAGGAGTTTTTTTAAAATTAGTTTCTTGTAACCTTCTTGTTATTCACTTTTAATTTTCAAAAATATCAAGAACGATTTTTAAATCATCAAGAACAATTTATAAATCATGTGAATAACATAAGGCTTGAAACCAAACAAATAACAAAGCCTATTAGGGTTTCCAAAACCCTAGTGGCCGTCCACTATAGTGAGAGAGAGAGAATGAGCTAGTTAGGGTTAGGGTTAGGGTTTCTCAAACCTTACCTAATCCTATCATGTTAGGGTTTCCATAAACCCTAGTTAGGGTTGCATAATTTCCTAAATCCTCATCATTCAAAATAGGTAAGAATCAAATCACATTAAGAAACTTTCCTAGTACTTGAACAATTCAAAATAGGAAACAAAAATGTTGCAAGATTTGAATTAGGGTTACTAAAATAAATCAAGAAACTTTCCATATTTGATTTTAGGGTTTCTCAAACCTAAAAATCAGCCACCATCGATTATTATATTAGGGTTTCAAAGAACCCTAATAATCATTGTTAATCACATTAACAAAACTCCATTAATACATATTAATTTAAACAACTTTAAATCATGCAATATAAGTATCAAGATTCAATTTCAAACTCTTTTAAAATTAATCAAGAAACTAATATCATCATCTAGGGTTCTAAACCCTAAGGAGCCGAATTGCACAAGGGGTCTAAACCCCATGGCCGTGAATCCCCAAGTGGATTTCCCAAATCCCTTAACTTCTTGATTCCTTCAAGTTTCTAAAATAAAAAAGATTCTAAAACAAGAACTTCATCAAACTAAAGTTTCTAAAACTTCAAGATTTAATCATGGCCATTCGATATAGGATTTCTAAAACCCAAATCAAATATGTATCAAAACAAGATTCAATCAAGAATCATGATTCATCAAGATCAAAGATCAAAACCATGATCAATGATGATCAAGATGATGAAAGGAAACGTTCGAAAAACATGGAATCGCAGCGGAAGACAAAATAAAACTTTTTAAATTGATGATTCCATCATCGAATGATCCTAACCAAGAATCGAACAAGCATAGGGACATTTGATTTACATACAAGCATATAAATTTATCAAACAT
>JAESVK010067437.1:0-18176 GCA_017140935.1 Hamamelis virginiana
TGCATTTCCCACCAAAATTTAGCCTACCCCTTAATTTTATTAAAAACAGTACCAAAAAGTCAAAAACACTGACCGAAGGATTAGCTTGCCTCAATCTGAACGGTCCTGATTTACTTGCAGTCTTCAATCTTTTAAGACTCGAAGAAGCCGAAATGGTGAAAAACACAAAGCACACAGGGCATCCCACGTTCTTTCACTCTCCGAGTCATCGTTGGTAGTTTTAATGCTGCGGTTTCGGCTCATCAACTTTCAACCACTTCTTCCCCAACTTTTCTGTGAAATATGAATTGAATGCCCATCTCTCTCTGCCTAATCTTTCCATTCGTATAAAAAACTCTCATTCTCTACTCTGTTTTCTCAAGAACTTCCATCCCTTCTCGTTCAAATCTTAATTTCAGGTCTGCTAACTCAAATTCACTAGATTCTTTCTGGTTCACCTTATTCGATCTCTGCAAATATGGAGCTCTGTTTCATCGACCAGCTCAAAACACAGCCAATTTGGGTTATCGTGCTCTTTTCATTGGGTTCCCTCCAGATTCTGAAAAGGTCCTTTGCTTTTCTCAATTGGGTCTACGTTAGTTTTCTTAGACCTCCCAAGAATCTGAAGAAATACGGGTCATGGGCACTCGTTACGGGTCCAACTGACGGTATCGGAAAGGGTTTCGCCTTTGAATTGGCTCGAAAAGGGCTTAATTTGATCTTGGTAGGTCGAAATCCGGATAAGCTCAAGGATGTTTCGGATTCTATTCGATCCAAATACGGGTCGACCCAGATCAAGAGTGTTGTTGTTGATTTCACTGGTGATCTTTCTGAGGGTATTAGGAAGATTCGTGAAGCAATTGAAGGATTGGATGTTGGGGTTTTGATTAATAATGTGGGGGTTTCGTATCCGTACGCGAGGTATTTCCATGAGGTGGATGATGAGATGCTGAGTAATTTGATAAAAGTTAATGTTGAAGGCACTACAAAAGTTACTCAAGCTGTTTTGCCTGGGATGCTCAAGAGGAAGAAAGGGGCAATTGTCAATATTGGCTCTGGCGTCGCTAATGTGATTCCCGCGGATCCTCTTTATGCTGTTTATGCAGCCACGAAAGCGTAAGCGATTTTACTATAATGATTAGAGAAAAAGAGATATGATATTATAGTTTTTAATGCTAATGGATGGTTTTATTGGGTTTGTTTTCAGGTATATTGATCAATTCTCGAGGTGCCTCTATGTTGAATACAAGAATAGTGGGATTGATGTGCAGTGTCAGGTATTCTGTCTATACCTCAAATCAGTTTTTGTGTCTTTGGTTTATGTTATTGATTGATTTGATAGCTTCTTTTTTAATACTTACGTTCCTACCTTTTCCTCAAATCAGTATGTTAGTCCAATACTGCCGAATGCTTTCTGGGAGCATTCTTTTAAAAGAAAAATGGATTGTCAAATTAATTTTGTTGTGGAAAAATTGCAACGAGAAGAATGCTTTCTTGGTTTACTTCGTTTGGTGGTTGCATAATTGTATTGTTTGATGAATATGAAAGTGGAAGCATAGTACTTGGGAATTTTTCAACTTCGGTTGTAAGCTCCATTTCTTTACTTGTCAATTGGCGTTTATGCTCATTAGGGATATTGTATAGACTGGTGTTCCTTTGCCAGGCTATAGCAAAACAAACAAAAAACATATTTCTTGATAAAGAAAACCCTCCCATCTGATTGTTTTACTTGTCAGCGAGCTACTCAACATGCCTGTAGTTGACCCATCTAAAGAAATTTTTGAACCACCTTTTGAAAGTGACTGATAAGAGTAGAATGCAGGAGTTCTATGGTGGAGATGAGAGACCAAGATTGGTGAATGTATATATCAAACATGGTACATTTCCTTGTGTAATGAGGACACTTAATCTTCTCACCGCTTTGTTTTCTTTAGATTTATAGGGTAGAGTTTATTGTTCCTTCTTTCTTTTCAAATAAGTATTTCATCTAGTAAACATGGAGTCTCAGTTGTATAGTGTAGATATGGACTGCTTAAGAGGGGAAGGTGGGTAAGGTGGTGGGTGCTGTTAATCATTGGTTGTCTTTCTTGGCAGCATACCTAATGTGGTTGGTTAAGTAGCTTTTGGACTTCATTTTAATTTTTTTGAATTCCTGTACATAGATGAGTTGATGATGTAGAGGCCACTTTACATATTGACAAGGTAATCTAATATATGGAAACACTGATGTCACAATGAACTTTATATTTATTGGTTTACAGTTCTAATTGAAGTGTAAGGTAAAGACCTTGTCAATCAATCACAATTACAAATCCTTAGCAGCCTGTCATCCCATGTAGATGATAATTTCTCTGTCAGTAAACTATAGATTTCACGTTTTAACTTCATTGATTTTTACCCAAATCACGGTATAAAGCTTAGTTAAGTTGATTTTTAGAAATCTACAACTACCTCATTTTCTGTGAGCTACCCCAAGCACATGTTCCTGATCTTACCTCCCACTTTGTGTTTGTTTACCCGAAGGAAAGGAATCAATATGACTTGTATTCTTTGGTATTTTAACAACTACAAGCACGGAGTATGAATGATATCTAATTTAGGGAGGACAGAGTAATACTAAGTTTAGTGATTTTTATATACTCATCACTTATCGTCTATGTTTTTGGCTGATCATCTATTTAGCATCGAAATTTTAAAACTAAAAAGGTTTATACATATTGGATTTGCTTTTCTTTCTGTCCTTCCATTGGCTGAGAAATCTTTTATGCAGATTCCATTATATGTGGCAACAAAGATGGCATCAATCAAGAGATCTTCCCTCTTTGTTCCATCAACAACTGGTTATGCCCGGGCAGCTCTGCACTGGATAGGCTATGAACCCCGTTGCACACCTTACTGGCCTCATTCCCTTGTCTGGGCTGTGGTAGACTCATTGCCTGAGTTTTTGGTCGATGCATGGCGTCTGCAGTTCTGCCTTGGGATACGGAAGAGGGGACAACTCAAAGACTCTAGGAAGAAGGAATAGGCAATACTCTGTTCCATCATTTAGTAGGGGAAGTGGATTATGATAAGCGGTTCTGTTGTTTAATTAAAAACTTCAGCATGCTGGTTTCATGCTTGGAATTCTTCTGTCACCTGTTCTTCTTTAATTTATAGTCTTTCAAATGGTTACATGAGTTTGTTATCGATGGTCAAAACTGTTCTTTATTTAGTTTCATGATCTTAATATCGTTGTCCATTGGGCATCCAGAAAAGTTGTTGCACTTCTATTTCTGGGTGTTTTTGGAGACTGATGGGTTCTGCAAAGTGAAAATAACTTCTTGTGAAATGGCACTATGATTTGTGTTGTTTAGAGAAGGTTTTAGGAATATGATTGCGTTCTTAATTTCTTGTGAAATGGCACTCGGATTTGTGTTGTTTAGAGGGGGTTTTAGGAATATGATTGCGTTGGATGTTATGGTCTAATTATATCTTGAGAATTGAATGATTGAGACACATCCAGTGATGATGCCAAATTTTCTTGCCAGCCCCTCTAAAATGAGACCGTTAATATGTGGGGTTCATATGATTGGATGAATCCTTTAATCCCAAGATTCCCAACCACCTGGGTTCAGATGCAAGGATTTTGTTGATGTGTACATACATCTACTTAAACTGTTGGGACTTTATAAATAAATAACTGAGGGGCCTCGGCTTTTAAGGTTCTCAACTGTGGCTAGCCACACACAGGAGGAATTTCAATTTGGAACTGAACTCTTGAGGGAGAAATAGCCTTTTCTGCCCTTAAATCCCCCACTCTAATAAGACTTGAAAACTCAAATCCAAGACCTCCAAGGCTCTAACTTGTAAAATAAGATAAATTCCACTAGGTCAAAAGGGTTGGTGGGGTATTTTTCTCTATGTTGGTTTAATATCCTTTAAATTTAGTGTTAAAAGTAAGGTAGTAGGGTGCACATATTGTGCCTATCTAGCATGACATGTATCAAAAAGGTTGTCATAAATCTATTAAATAAACTATAAATGAAGAATTGGCCTTGTAATTAAAACAACGCCGCACCTTACACTCTTCCAATGAGGAAGATATTTGGAGTTTGAAATTTGACCCCACTATATTTAGAAAATGAGTTGTGAGGGACCTCAATTTTATTAGCTTCTTTGCAAAGAGACGGTTATAATAGAGTTGCAGGATCATCATTTGGTTTAATTTCTAGAGATAATCTTAGAACAGAGTTATAGACAAGGCGTTAACCATGACATTCGTCAATTTGCAGAGTGTGTTAATCGGGGTGTTTTGACTCCCGCTTCAATCAAAAGTAGGATTTGCTAATTCTTTCGCTTTTAGATGAGAGTTACAACTCCCGTATTGGCAAGATTTTAAATCCCTTGGGAAGTTATAACTCCCGGGAATTATGCAAGCCGAACAACACAGATTTCATCAACTCCCGGGAATTTCAAACTCTCGCCCTCAATTCCTGCCAAACAAACACACCCTAAAGGAAGAAGAGTTCATAACAGCTACACCTTGAAGCTTTACTGTCTTTATTGAAAGAGTAATTTGATTCAAATTGAATGTATCAAAAAAATAAGATAAAAGTTGAAAAGAATGTGGACCGAAATAAGAAAAAAAACAAAGGAAGAAGAAATGATTGTCAAATATCTAGCAAATGATACGATTTTAAATTGAGCTTAAATGGGAAGGGAAAAAAAAATCAGACTGTCAATCCTAAGTAGTTGAAATTGAGGCTTTGTTGAGTTATTTAATTGGATAAAGACTTGTTTGATTGTTCTATGAAATTTGAATTGTTTTACTGTGTTTTGTATATGAAACACATGTACTTTTTTATTAGTTTTTTTTTTCTTTTTTTCTTTTCATTGTTACATTGAAGGGGATTTGACCCTGATCTAGCCTAATCTAGTAATCCTAACTATTTTCTCCTTACACCCTCACCAGGGTTAGGGATGTCAACGGGGCGGGTTTTTGCTTTCCTAATCCCTTCCCGTAAATAAAAATCATTTCCCAAATCCGTCCCAATCCCAACTTAAAACGGGACGGGACGGGACAAGGCGAGAATTATGCGGAGCGGGGCGGGTTTTCCCATCGGGTTTGAGAAAATAATTAAAATATTTTTAAAACTTCAATTTTATTTTATTTTGGAATAAATCCTAACCATAATCTCAACAAATTTTGATTTCTATCTTGGATTATAAGTATTTGTAGTTAAAATATATATTTATACATACTAACTTGGTGAAAAGAATAGAAAAAAATAGAAATAATAAAAATCTTAAAATACTAAATAGTGTAAATAAATGGAAAAGATTTTAGTAAAATTATATATATATATATAGATATTCGGGGTGGGACGGGTTGGAGAAGCCATATCCCATTCTCGTCCCAAACCCTATAGGGTTTTTAATTTTTTTTCCCAAACCCTATAGGATTTTCAAATCTATTTCCCAAACCCTTCCCAAGCGGAGCGGGGCGGGGCGGGTTACCCTTTTAATCCATCCCATTGACATCCCTACTCACCACTAGGCTAGCCCTAATGGCTTTTTTATTAGTTTTTTTTCTTTCATGTTGTAATACTTTGTATTGTTTTGGATACTATTTTATGTTTTTTAGACACAAAAAGTTAGAATCCTACCTAATTAATGACATGTTGGTCCGGTGTTGTGCACTCTTACTTAGGGGAAGAAAAGATTTTAGGTTCGAGCACCTAGAAGCACATTGATTCCCATTAACTAATATTGAGGGAAGCTTTTTGGGGAATAAAAAGTTATAAGCTAATTATTTAGGGTCCGTTTGTATAAGCTTCTATTTTCTGTATTTTACTTAAAAAAATAAAAATATCAAATATTTGAGTGTGAAAAATTTTGGTAGTTACTTTTAAAAGTTGAGGCAGTAAGAGTCTTGTTACTTCAACTTTTAAAAGTAACTATCAAAATTTTTCACTATAAAAATTCATAAAAAAATTTTTTTTTTTTTTTTTTTTTTAACTTTTAAAAGTAGAAAACAGAAAGTAGAAACTTAACCAAACGGGCCCTTAATTGGAAAGTTTTGTTAAGATAGTTTAGGTGGTAAAAAACCATGCTTCATGAATTAGAGGTTAAAGGTATACATAAGTTTGAGAGACATTATTCAAATAAAACTTAAGTTGAAAGCTCAATGACATTGTTATCTTGTGAAAGCATCTTCAATGGGGAACTCTTATTTGGACCTCCCATTTTCATATTTGAGAGCGTTACAGTACAAAAATGGGAGCTCTTCTTATATTCGACACTGTGCTCCAATGAGAAGCTCTTATATTTACTCTCATTGTGTTCCAATAGGTTTTAAATTAGAGGAAAATCATATGTAGACTACTTGAAAAAAAATATGGTAATTACTAAATTTTTTTCCAAATATAGGAGACATTGATACTATTACTAAATTTTAGGAGTCATGAATGACAATTTATTAGAGTAACTTTTTTTATCATGAATCCCAATTTGACAATAGTAATCCAAGATGGGAGCTCCTTAGAAATGCTCCAAGGTGCAACATAATTGCCAAAACCGCTCAATAGTTTTTCTTTTGTTGATAAGAAAAAAATAATCCAAGTGGGTAGTTCAAATGGTTGAGTCCGAGGTCTCTATTTCAAGTCTCATGGACCACCTACCCAAGGTATTTGTCTTGCGTTTTACTAGGTGTCTGTGGTTAGCACCCAAGGGATTAGTTGAGGTGCATGAAATCTGGCCCGGACACCCTCGTCATAGAAAAAAATAATAAGAAAAAATATCTTATAATTAAATAGAAAAGATAAATCCCAGATCAAACCTTTAACACTCTGAGAGGGTTTGTTGGTAATTTTGCTCATTCTTAAAAACTAACATGGATCGAATTCTCAATTGAAGTAGGTTAATGGGAGCCCAAGGCCCAATCTGCGGATCCGAACTTATTAGGAACCCAAGGCCCGAACCGTTAGGTGCGCACTTCGCAGCTCTGCTTCTATGTAGATATATGCCGCCATAGAAGCACCTCTCAAAACCTACCGAAAGCTTCTGCAACACAAAGCCACCCTTCCCAAACACGGCCTCGTCATCAGCTCTCACATTTGAGAATGGGCAAAGCGAGTTCTGCCTCCGATGCCGACGCTTCAACGGCCTTCAAAACAGTCTTTATCGACACCAGTCTCGATACCCATCTTGCGATGATCGTCTCCGATGTCGATACGGTTTCCGATCTCAAAAGTATTACTCACTACCCCTAACTTCATTCCCTTCAATAATCTCTCTCTCTCTCTCTCTCTCTATATATATATATATATATATATATATGTCGGGGTGTGCGTGCGTGTATATGGTTTTATGGTTTGTATGTTTAACCTTTTCACTGGAAAGTTGCATCCCAGAAATACAAATGGGAATGCATTTTTGGTGTTTTATTTTAAACAAGTTTAGAATTGTTGTCAACAAATTGCATGTGGTCCTTTCTGCAATGTTAGATTAGATTGCTGGAATTCACTTGCCTGTTAATTATTATTGTTACTATTGCCATCGGCACTCGTTGTGCCTTCCAACTATTTGACATTGGGACGCTAACACTGTTCTACCCTACTGTAATCTTCAATCGAAGAATGGGACTTTAGCTTATAGTATTTTGCGATTGTACAATACGAAAAGCCAAAAAGCCATAAGTTTTCAATCAAAACGTGACATTTTAGCTAATACTGTCTTGTCATTGCATATTATGAATACCCATAATTTTTAATCAAAGCATTGGATTAATATCTTCTCCTTGATTAGTTATGTCTCTTTTTTGTATTCTCCACACTTCATGGATAGAAAGAGCTAAAAATGAGCCAAATTGGTCAAATTGGTTAAAAGGGTAAGAAGTTGCAACCCTTATAACTTGACTGCGTCAGTTGTTAAAAAAGAGATTTGAGAGGTTTCCTGAGGTTAGAGAGGCATTAAGGTAATAGTGTGATGATGTGGAATTTAATTACAAAACAAAGTCATGCATTACAAATTTAGGATCAGGACTAGATTACACAATTTTTCGCACAATTCCCAATAGCTTTTTGTGAGATTTATATTTTGTATACCATTGTTTTATCCTTGCATGCATCATGCATGCCAAAGATTAACTTGATTGGAGATTGAGAACTGCTTCATCCATAAGTGTGGGATTTTTTATTGATAAGAAATATGAGTTTATGTATTGGATGGCTATTGTATTTGATCAATGCAATATTTGGCATGCATGAGAAGGATATCTATTACAATGCTGGGTTTCATAAAATACAAGTCTCACAAAAAAGTTATTGAAAATACTGCCCCCATAATCTTGACACATTGTTTATGCGATAGTTGCTCCGTAACTTTAGATATTTTGAATTATCAATTTAGCAAAGCCTTCTTTATTTTCTGTTCCCATGAGAGACAATCTTTGATATATAGCAATGCAATACGCTGTTTTTATTTTTTGGAGAGAACTCATTGGAGACTTTGTGGCATGAGGAGATTCAAGGTGGTGTATTGAAGTGAGCTATTGAAGCATTAACCATTGATTTGTGACTATAAATTATTTCTTTGTTTAAGCTTATATGACAGATTACTACTCACTGTACGGAATGGGGCTAAATTTTGATCCCTATATGATTTATACTTATACATTTATTATATTTCTTTTTTATAAACTTATAGGACAAATTATTACTCACCATAGGGCTTGGGATTATATATTAATTATATTATACTTCAAATATAGCTGTGTAGTGCTTTTGTCGGCCATTTTTATTTATTTTTTATTTTTTTATCCCTATATATTTAGAGGTTATTATAAATAAATATTAATTTACAATTACCTTAAACCAGTAGCTATACTTTGCCATTTCCTTTCTTAAATGATTTACATTTTTTAAAAAAATTTAAATGTTGTTGATGTGCAGAGAAAATAATGTACGAACACCCCTTGTGCTTTCCTGATATTGGGGAGATAAAAATTCATGCTATAAAGGTATGCTGCTTTACCATGCTTACTATGGTTACTGACCATCTTGCTTGTTGATGAAATCCTTCACATTGACGAAGTTTTATAAACCTGGCAGGTAAAGCGAAAAGGATATTTTTATCACCTATCAGATTCCATGCTTGTTGAAAGGGCCTTTGATGGGGTTAAAACGAATTGGTTTCTTTGTGCTGATGCTTCTAGTCTGGTGAAGCATAGTGGAAATTGGCTATCCTGCAACCCTGTTTCTGGCAACTTTCTTGCTTGCATCACGAATCATCCTTCATCAGCTGATGGAGTTGATCTCTTACCTGAAGGTCCTTCCCAGAGGTTGTCCATTCCTGATTATTCATTGGCTCGGGAAGCGGGGAGTGACCAGTATGTCAACCAGAAAGTTCCTGATGCTGACCAGTTTGGTCCAGGTGATTCAGTGAGAGAAGTTTCTAAAAATCTGGAGATGGAAGTTAAACATATTAGTGACGATCGTTGCAAAACTTCATCCTATGACTCCAATAAGAGGTCAGCTCCTGTAATACAGGAGAAATACGATCTAATTAGTGGGCAAAATGAAATGCTTAGAACACATAGTGAACGCAAGGAAGAAAACTCATGGAATGGGACTAGTGATATGCAATGCAGTGATTATTTGGAAGATGCTTTAAAAATTGGGACTGTGGCGAGGAAAAAGCACAAGATTAGAAAAAAAATTAAAGATGCAGTAGATGATAGTGCTTTGAAAGATAACATTGCTTCTATTAATGCATCTAGTATAGATGCATTACAGCAGGAGGCCATAATCTCACAGAATTTTCCAGGCAATGCTGGTAAAGAAGTTTCAAATGACATGAAGATGGGAGCCAAACACATTAGTGATGAACCTTGCAAAAGTTCGAAAGAAAAGGATAAGGCTGTCGATGTGCAGTGCAATAATTTAATGGGGGAAGCTTCACATTCTGGACCAGCTGCAAAGAAAAAGCGTAAAATTAAAAATAAAAATGGTGTAGAAGATCCTTTGAAAGAAAAGGAAGCTTTGATTTGCAATTCTAGTAATGAGACTCCCAAGCCAGAGAGTATGATCCCTGAGAATTCTTTGGAGGACAAACAGAACAAGACAGATGCTTCCAATGATGGCTTATCTGCTGGACCTCCACAGGATGTTCATTTGGTGATAAACAGTTCAAGCAGTCAAAAGAGGAAAAAGAAAAGTAGATCATCTGGTACTTATAATGAAGTAGTAGCTGCAGTTCCTTCTTCTGTGAAAGATGTTACGGAAGAGAGTTCTAAGGGAACTGTGGGATTTAACCACAAGGATTCTGGTAAAGAATCTGCTGCAGCAGTTGTCCCTGGGAGAAGTTCCCGTGGTGCAAAGCATTCTGAATCTCGTGCAATCTCTCTGAAGGAAAAGCACAATGATCCTGTCCAAGAAGGTCCCTGTTCATCGCTTGGTAAGTTCAGCATGTTGTATCAATATGCTATTCAAGTTAATTTGTTTTCCTTTATATTTATTCTGATTCAGTTACAATGTTTGCGTGAGAGAGGTCTGTTTTCTGATGTTCCTGCTGATTGTTTTGTAGATGTTGATATGAGTGATGTTGATGCTGGCAACATGGAAAGTAAAGGTGATGCATCTGATGTAGCAGGTTCATCTGGCGTAAGCAGAACAAAAAGTTCAAAGAAGCGTCATGCTAGTGATGCGAAAGGCCATCCACCACTTGTGGTCAAAGAGTCCAGTAATCTTGATAAGGAAGTTAGGCTCTCCAGGCATGATAATATTGTTTCTGATGATCATCACATGTTTGAAACTGATCAGGCTCATAAAATTGGACAGGAAAGAGAATTGTCACAGAACAGCAATCCTGAGGCGATGTCGTCAGAAAAGTGCAAACCATCCAGTCGGGATGAAACTAGAATTAACAGTAAAGAAGTGGTTACCTCTTCTAAGTTGGTGGATAGTAACAGGATTAAGGAACCTGGGAACTTTGCTAGTAAGAAAAAGAAGTCAAAGAAAGCTAAGAACTCGGTTGGAGGAACACAGGAAAGATTAGGGGTGGAACACGCCGAAGTTTCTGCAAGTGGCATTTTCTCAACCGAGCCCCATAAAGCTTTCAATACTGATTGTTCCACTGATGAAGCTACCAAAGAGGAAAGTATCTTGTCTCAAACAGAAAACAACAAAGTATCAAATGTGATGGGCCATCCTCCACTTGTGCTCATGGAGTCCAATAACCTTGATAAGGACATTATGCTTTCCAAGCATGATAATAGTGTTTCTGATGATCATCACACCTGTGGAACTGATCAGACTCATAAAATTGGACAGGAAAGAGAATTGTCGCAGAACAGCAATCCTGAGGTCAAGCTGTCAGAAAAATACAAACCATCTAGTCTGGATGAAACTAGAATGAACAATAAAGAAGTGGTTCCCTCTTCTGAACCTGGGAGCTTTGCTAGTAAGAAGAAGAAGTCAAAGAAAGCTAAGAGCTTGGTTGGAGGAACACACGAAACATTAGGGGTGGAACACGCTAAAGGTTCTGCAAGTGGCATTTCCTCAACTGAGCCCCACAAAGCTTTCAATACTGATCGTTCCACTGATGAAGCTACCAAAGAGGAAAGTATCTTGTCTCAAACAGAAAAGAACAAAGTGTCAAAAATAAAAACAGTAAATACTAATCTTTTGGGTGCTGATCGGGAAGCTGATGAGGTGAGTGGAAATGAGGTGGAACCCTTGCCACAAACCCAAATCAACAAAACTCAAGAAGATCATGTTCATATGGATGAGAAAGTGAGAAAGAAAACTAAAAAGAAAAGAAGTTCTACTGCAGAAAACCTCCCAGATGTGCAAATGAAAGACCTAGATGTTAGCCCTAAAGATTTAACACCAACTGGTAAAACAAGGGAGGTGGATGCCCCATCTAAAATGACAAGGGAAACTAGGTTGGTTGAAACAAATTCCAAGGATCACTTAAATGGATCAAATTTGGAACCTGGTAAAGAAACTGGGACTGAAATTGAATCTTTCCACCCTCAACATATTTCTGGGACTGCTAGCTCTTCCCAAGTTCAGGGGAGACCTCCTCAAGCTAATGTTGATGTTAATCCCCATATCAGCGGCCCTACGGATGAAGCTAATAAACACATGGAAGTTTCTATCTGTGGAAGTGATAGTATCAACTTTAAAGATTACTTTGTGCCTGGACAATGCCAGCATGAAGTTGTTGCTTCTGCTGAAGCCCTCAATGACAAGGTGACTAAAGTAAAAAAATCAGGTAGGGAAATGAAAGCTAAAAAGAACCCAAAAAAGCTTGATTTTCATTCTTTAGGCACCTCACTTGATCTACAGAACTCAATCAAGTCAAACGACAGCCAAAGGAGTGAAAAAAAAATTCGTGGCAACTCTAGCACTATTCATGGATCGTTATCAAGGGACGAGTCTGATGAACTGCTGCCTCATTCTAACAGTAAGTCTTCGAAAGTTTCTGAAAATGGGGTGGAAGCTCGACCATCTAATGACACTGATAAGTTTGATTCCATTCATGAAGAATCCAGAAATGTTGTTAAGGCTTCTGGGACTAGGAGCCTTGCCCATGCTTATTCAAAGGAAAACATTGAAGCTTTTGTTGCATCAAGCTCTAGCTTGGGAAGTTCAGAGGGCAGGGTTCATAAGCGTCGATCACGTCAGGACCAGTACCGCATGATGGCTAGAAAAGCTTCTGGTAACAATATGGGCAAAGTTGTAAACAGTTCCAACCGTGAGAAGAGCTTGTTAGTTATGTCAGGCAATATATTTAAGGATGGTAACAGTGAGAGTTCTGAAGATGATGGGTTTGAGGGTTCAGATGCCAGCACCAAAACTCCTTCAGATGCTAGCACCAGAACTCCTTCAGATGATTCATCTTCATCCGACCACTCAGAAGTGGAAAACAGGGCAAATCTGGACTCACCAGCAACTGGTAATTCAAAACTGTGCTTTCATTGAAGTCTCTTTATTCTAAACACGCGCGCGCGCACAAGCATGCACGCGCACAAAATCAATATTTTCTTTTCTTTACCTACAACTTTGTTTTCTGTAAACTTGTTCGAAGCTGTTAAAATTGAATGTGATGGATAAACTTATGTAAAATTTTAATATGAAGCTGTCCATAAGTTATTTTGAAACAATGTTATATTGCTTCTGAATGTGTTGCGTAAGATAAGCAATTGATGTTAATCCTTGCCCACTAGTCAGGAGTCGTAGTATTGAAGTTGCCGTTCCATTTCCACTTATGCCTAGTTGCCTACTCGAGAATGTATATGATGAGATACAAGATATGGCTCATTTATACATATACTCTGCTAAGCATCCTGTTTCTTGATATTATTGACATTCACCTTGTCAGAAATGTGTCAGATAGTAGATGCTATGTTTCTTCCAAGATAGGTTTAGTTTAGAAGCATTGAACTTATAAAAATTGCTCGTATTATGCTCATATTTTTTGTTACTTCTGTTAGCAACCATTTTCTCAACTTCATGGAGCTAATTGTTTCCGTTTTCAAAAATATTGAAACAGGATCTTACAGTACAAAGAGGAAGGATGTTGGAAACAAGAAGTCATAGTAAGTTCATTCGAATATGATGATATGTACCTGTTTGTATTGTAGCATACAATATTCTCACGTTTGATTTTTATTAGCTCCAGGAATAGATGACATGATTCTGATGATATTCTTAAAATTTTATACTCTGAAGACCTTTAACTGATGACCCATAGGCAAGCCTGTCGATGCTTCTTGTTAATGAGTGAAATGGACCATACTTGTACACCATCATCTGGGGCAAGGTTGTTGGCCCCATCTACATCTCTGTGCCAGAAGTCAGATTGACTAGCATATTGTCACTGTTGACCTGTTCATTTTTGTGCCTGGATCACTGTGGTGGTACTGTGCATACTACATTATGCTGGAGATTTATTAGGCATGTATGACATGTCCTCCAAAGCATCTTTTTGACATGTCCTCCGAAGCATCTTTTTTTAACCCCTTATTAACGGGCATATAATAAGACCCTGTTTGGTTGGCCTGTGGAATTTGTATTGTTTCATTAAGTTTTGCATATAATTTCATGAACAAACCCATCATTGTGAATGTGGCAATTGAAGAGTGGCAGTTATCGTCATAAATGACAGTAAGAAATGTGAAACTTGCACATTTCGTGAATTCTCAAATTGATCCTATGCCAGTAATCATAGTGATGGCTCCAACTTCTTAAATGGCCCTAATTATGATCATGAATTCGTAGTTTAGATGCTATATAAAATACAAACAGAGACATTCAAATTCCATGGGACAACCAAATGGGTCCTAAATTTTCATTCTGTTGGTAATTCTAACTGTTTCTGTCGGTTCTCCTTGGAACCAGCTCTTCAGGTATGAAGGATGTAACTCTGGATACAATTCTTAGAAGTTCAAGCAGGTTCAAGAAGGCCAAACTCACAGCTTCTCAACCACAGCACGAGGACACCGAAAGCCAGCCCGTTGATTTTGTTCCAGATAGTCAAGCAAACCTGTAATCGCGGCGCGGCGTTATTATTATGCTTTGGTAATTTTAATTTTCTACTTGGAGGAATTGTTTCCCCTTTTTGCAGTAGCCTGCAGGGTAGTAGTACCCTTTGGTGTTTTGGGTTTACTTTCTTCATCTATTTCATGTTTTGAAGTAACCAGGCTTTTTTGAAACATTGCATTACGGGGATTAAGGCGATAAATTAGCTCTTGTGGTCTACATTTTCTTCTTGTTCTTGGGGAGTGGTTGTTGGTTAATTAATTATAATAATATATAGCGGTTGATGATGAGAGAGTATCAACAAGTTTTTGCCTTTTTTGTTCCCTAAAGACGAAACCAATTCAATTTACTTGAGCGTTTGGGTATCCTAATATTCCTCTAATCCTTGCTCTTTATTCTAATACAAATTTCAAATATGGACCCACTAGAAATTGACCTTTGCTTGTTGCTTAATCATGTCTAATTCTAATACCCTTAATTTGAATTGACAAGTGATAATGACTTCCATTTTATATGATATTGGCACCGCCTTACTTCACCCAATGGAAAGACGGACACTGACACTCTCTTCCTCGAACAATAACATTTTTGGAACGTTAACATTTGGGTCTCAGTGCTGTCCCATCTATACCTATACCTATATGTTAGGAGGACACACAACAAGGAGGGGTAAAGATTCTCTCTAATCAACTCCACATTTCCCCATTAAAAAGTAAGTTTTTGCCAGTCATGAATAGTATATATAGTACCAAAAATTAAAATTTAAAACAGTAGATTTTATTCCATAAAGTTCTTAAAAATTAATTTATTTGAAAAAGACTTAAAATTTGGATCTAATAATAAAAAAATCTTATCTTAAGGGCGGAGTTTATAATAAATCTTATTCATTTCATCATTTTTCATGAAAAGGATCAATTATTATTATTATTATTATTATTTTATGTATAATAAAGAGCTCCATTTGTCTTGACACATGTCGTCCATACATTCCTGTATTCATTACAGCTGACATGGCATATATATATATATATAGAGAGAGAGAGAGAGATGCTAATATAAGGTACACTTGATGCAACTTGCATCAAGTGCCCTCCTCTTCAGCCACCTGCGATGAAAATTTTTAAAAACTGACCGTTGGATTAGATATCCCTATAATGTATATCATATCTGCCAAAAATCACAGTGATCTAACGGTTGGTTTATGAGAAAACTGACTGCTAAAAAATGATAACATTTTAAAGAATAAAAAAGTCATAATTTTTTAGCAGTCAGTTTTCTCAAAAACCAACCGTTGGATCACTGTGATTTTTGGCAAACATGACATACATTATAGGGGTATTTAATCCAACGGCCATTTTTAAAAATTTTCATCACAGGTGGCTGTAGAGTATGCATCAAGTGCACCTTATATTAGCATCTTTGTATATATATATAACAACTGTTTTAATTTCATCCCAAAATACAAGATCTCATCGTGTAATCTACCAATTAACACCAGGAAGGTATATTCCAATCGACAAATTTTCTCTATAACTTCAAAAATAAAAAATAAAAATGTTTTTTTAGATATATAAGATGGCTGCGCGCGGTAACAAGTTCATTGGTCTAACCTACAATTAATTAAAACAAAGGGATCATGTCCTACGAAGCTACCTACAAATAAATATGAACAAACTAGAAAAGCCACGCAATGGACCGTTCTTACTTCTTATTATCACATTGAAAAATGTCTGCACATAAAATAAAATTGAAAGACAAAACAAATCAAGACCGTTGGATCACTTTCTTCTTCCGAAACACCACCTCAGTATCCAACCCGAACCCGTCTACAGACCGAACATGAACCAGCTCGGACATTCCAAACATCCCTATTAACGGTCTAACACTATACAAATCATTTGCCGAGAATTTATCCGACCGTCTAGACAACGCCACGTGTAAAACACATACACCACCAGGCCTCAACGTCCGTTGGATCTCCTCCACAAACTTCGACGGATACAGTGCGTGATCGAACACGTTCGAGAACTCAAAATCGAAGGTCTCGTTCTCGAATGGCTGATTATGAAAGTCTCCCCTCAAAACCAGGGGAGGATACGGAACCAGGTCGATTCCCACTGAGTCACTCACCCCAACTCGCTTCAGCGCTTCCACTTCCTGGCCAACTCGGGCCCCAACACAGAGAGCCTTCGACTCGTTTTTTAGAAGACCCTTTTGCTTTAAATCTGTGAAGAATCTGGTGAACACGTTGATCTTGCGATCCCAATCACGAGTTGTCCATATCTTTCTGAGTTTGGGGTTTAGGGTTTTGTTGAGTTGGCGTTGTATGTAGGATCCGTAGGATTTGTATCCGGGTCGGATTCGGATGTCGCCGTCGCCGGACGGTGATGAGTCGGTGGTGGTGGTAGTGTTGGATTTACGGCGGTGGGGCTGGTAAGAGAATAGGAGGAGGAGAAGGAGAGAGAGGAGGAGAGAGAAGAGAAAGTATTTGAGAACGAGTGGTGTTGCTCTGTTGGGTTTCATTTCTGCAACTGCACGACGGATTATTACGACGCCGTATTAGTTTGATTCATTCTCACTCTTTCTCTCTCTCTCTTTTTCTGTTTCTCTCTCTCTAGGTTTGAGGCATGCATGGCATGGGGTTGAAGGAGGGAAAATGGATTGACATGTAGAGTAGAAGAAAGATGAAAGAAAAGAAAAAGAAAGATTATAGAAAAGGTTGATTGACGAACGATCAAAAGACACGTGGCGCGTAGTGCGCATGCACGCGTCAAGGTGGCGTTTATTTTGTATGATTGCTTGTAAAAGTAGAAATAGACGATACTTACAAAGTGGGCTAAACGCGGACGGGGGCCTTTTGGTGGTAGTTATCCAGTCCGGCGGAGGGATAAATTGCTTTACAGTTAATCAGAGCCGTTGATTAAATCCATGCAAGCATGCAGTTTTTCTAATATGGGGTCATTTTGCTTCTAGCTATTATGATTTATGATTATTATGATTTTTCTTTAATTATTGAGTTTTGAGTTAAATAAGGATCCATTAATGCATGGCTGCTGCTTATTCACCATCCTTTAAATATTGAGTTATGAATCACGGATGAATTTAATTAAGTATCCATTAATAAATGACTGCGCTTAATTAGGTCATTTGCTTCAAAAATTTTGAACCACCTTGAATGATGCTACCCAGATTTAAAATTTTAATTTTATCTCTTTCCTATTAAATGATGTGATACTTTGATACGGAATATCACATTAATTGGCTGTCATATGGTTGATATATTAGTTGGGATTTGCTGATCTCACTATAGATCATCATGACACCATGTAGTGATCCATCGTTGAGATAATGCCATATAAGACCTCTAGCAGATCTAAAGGTCCTTATTTATTTGTCTTGATTTGGGTAAAATAAAGAAATAAAAAAGTAATAATCATGGTGATCAAACGTCCAGTATCAGCATTTCAAAATATAAACCGTGAAATATAAACGTTCAGTATTAGCATTTCAAAATACATACTCATGCCATCACTAGACTATTTGTAATTTAAGAACATATATAAAGTTTACCAAACTTAATTTTATTTCAAATATTCATGATTCTTTGTCATGAACCCTAAATTGAAAGATTACCATTCAATTTTTTAACCATATATAAAATATCCACCATCC
>JAESVK010067440.1:0-14967 GCA_017140935.1 Hamamelis virginiana
TTTTTTTTTTTTTTTTTTGAATTGTAAAGGTAAACATTCTTGACTCCTAAAATGACTTACACCACTCTATTTACACTAAACTCTCTAGATACCCTAGGCTGCTACGTTTATCAAATGAATTGACAACTTTGAAGCTCGAAATAGGGTACTACGGTTGATCCTAACACACTAGCAAGAATATACAAGGCACAAGGACTCGAAAGAAGGCCTAAAATCATTTTCCAAATTTTGCACAATATTCTCAAATGATTAGTAGGTTATTTGCATTCTAAATACGCAAGGAATTAAACACATATGCAAAGAATAACCATAAAGCAACAACCAAGTACTAAAATGATATATTGAATATATGAGTCCCAAGAATGAATCGAATGGTTCAAATTTGCTCATTAGTTGCCACAAGTCTCCACTTTATAAAAGGGTTTTCAGCAGATATTCCAATTGCAAAATATGAAGATTAAACCAAGTTCGTGCATGTGTAAGGGTTGAATACAGGCTAATCACAGTAAAGTTACATTTAATGTATCGAAAATAGACAAATAGATATGATATAAATGTATGAATAAAACTCACAGTTATAACGTATTTATTTATCAAAATCTATACAATCAATAACTATACAAACCAATGGAATAATATGTGCAAAAGAATAAGAAAAATAAAGCATTATATACGAAAAAAAAATTGAATGAATAAATAAAACAACACAGAAATAAAATACTATATAACCCTCCCCAACTAGAAGTAGACATTGTCCTCAATGTTGCAAGGATGCCACGACCAGAATAACCTGAAAGTACAAATGACAGAAAAAGAATGCGAACATACAAGGGAAATGGGCGGGGGGGACTAAGTTTAACGTCTATAGCCAGATGTGAAATTCCTCTCTAGTCGAAATGATAGGTTGGGTCTTCCAAATTGACAGACTCAACTTCCAAACCATCCCTAATGCCCTCACTATCAGTTATACCCTCAATATACGGCTTAAGCCTTTGTCTATTCACAGAGAAGGACAAACCAGATCAAGGATTTCTAATCTCAACAGCACCGTGAGGAGCAACTCTGGTCACCACAAAGGGTCCATCCCAGCGAAACCTAAGCTTACCAGGAAATAGCCTTAATTTGGAGTTGAACAGCCACAGCTTCTGATTAGGTTCAAAAGATTTTCTATTGATGTGTCTGTCGTGAAACTTTTTCATTTTGGCTTTAGAGATTTTAGAACTTTCGTAAGCATCGTTCCTAATCTCTTTAAGCTCATTTAATTGAAGCTTGCGGTGAGATCCCGCTTCCTTCATTTCAAAATTGAATTTCCTAATGGCCCAAAGTGCTTTGTGTTCTAGCTCGACAGGGAGGTGACAAGGTTTGCCATAGACTAAACGGTACGGAGACATACCAATAAGGGTTTTAAATGCAGTCCTATAGGCCCACAATGCATCAGTTAGGCGCAATGACCAATCCTTACGATCGGGCCTGACAGTTTTTTCGAGTATATGCTTAATTTTCCTATTTGATACCTCCACTTGACCGCTAGTCTGAGGATGATACGGGGTTACAACCTTGTGAGTGATAGAATATTTAGCTACTAAATTTGCAAAGGATCGATTATTAAAATGTGACCCTCCATCACTGATGATGGCCCTTGGAAACCCAAACCTAGAGAAAATGTTCTCTTAAAGAAATTTCAAAACCACCTTGTGGTCATTAGTCCTAGTGGCTACTGCTTTTACCCATTTAGACACGTAATCCACAGCTACTAGGATATATTCGAACCCATGCGAAACTGGAAAAGGTCCCATGAAGTCGATGCCCCATACATCAAAAATTTCGACGATTAGAATAGGATTAAGAGGCATCATATCCCTTCTAGACATAGAACCCATTCTCTGGCAATTATGGCAGGACTTGCAAAAGTCCAAAGCATCTTTAAATAGAGTGGGCCAGTAGAACCCACACTGTAAGACTTTAGCGGCAGTCTTTTTCCGCTAAAGTGTCCTCCACATGCTAAGGTGTGGCAAAACTTCAAAACGTCTTGCATCTCACTTTCCGGGATACACCTACGGATAACCTGATCAGCACAATACCTAAACAGAAGAGGGTTTTCCCAATAATAGAATTTTATCTGAGAAAAGAATCGATCATTTTCCTATTTTGACCAAAAAGATGGTACAAGGCCTGTGACATGATAATTCATGATATGAACGTACCAAGGTAAAGTAGAATGAGTGACGACAAAAAGTTGCTCATCAGGGAAAGAATCCCTAATAGGCGTGGGGTCACCCTCTTCTTCAACTACTATCCTCGAAAGGTGGTCTGCAATGACATTCTCCGACCCTTTTTTATCCCTGATCTCAAAATCAAATTCTTGTAATAAGAGAATCCACCTAATCAGTTTAGGCTTCGTCACTTTTTTAGAGAGCAGGTACCGCAAAACGGTGTGATATGAGTACACAATAGTCTTCGATCCCCAAAAATAGGATCGGAATTTGTCAAGTGCAAAAACTACTGCAAGCATTTCTTTCTCAGTCGTAGTGTAATTTCACTGAGCATCATTTAAGGTTTTACTTGCATAGTATATAACATAAGGGGCCTTATCTACCCTCTGACCTAACACTACCCCCACAGCAAAATCGGAGGCGTCACACATAAGCTCGAAAGGAAGTGACCAATCAGGAGCTCGCATGATAGGTGCCGAGGTCAACATTAAACGCAACTTATTGAAGGACTCTAAACAGGCGTTATCAAAATTAAAATCCACATCTTTAGCAAGCAGATTGCACAATGGTTTTGCTATTTTGCTAAAGTCCTTAATAAAACGCCTGTAAAATCCCGCATGTCCAAGAAAGGACCGGATTTGTCTAACAGTAGTGGGAGGAGGTAATTTGGCAATTAAATCAACCTTAGCCTTGTCAACCTCTATCCCCTTACGAGAAACTATATGCCCAAGCACAATGCCCTCTCGAACCATAAAATGGCTCTTCTCCCAGCTTAAAACAAGATTAGTCTCACAGCATCTCTTAAGGACTTTTGAGAGATTGGAAAGGCACTCATCAAAAGAAGGACCGAAGACTGAAAAGTCATCCATAAACACCTCCAAAAATTCTCCTATCATGTCAGAAAAAACAGATGTCATGCATCTTTGGAAAGTGCTTGGGGCATTGCATAGGCCGAAAGACATATGCCTAAATGCAAATGTCCCAAATGGACAGGTAAAAGTAGTCTTCTCCTGATCCTCAGGGCAAACCGCTATTTGGTTATACCCAGAATAGCCATCTAAGAAACAATAAAAACTTTGCCAAGGAAACCTCTCTAGAATTTGGTCAATGTAAGGAAGTGGGAAATGGTCCTTCCTAGTCTTGGAATTCAACTTTCTATAGTCTATACAGACTCTCCATCCAGTGGTAGCTCTCGTGGGGACTAGAATACCCTCTTCATTAGCTATCACTGTAATCCCAGACTTTTTGGGAACCCGCATCCAACAATTTTAACACTTCCTTTTTAACGACCTCTTTCATATTTGGGTTCAACTTACGTTGGGCATCCCTTGAAGGATTTGCACCTTCCTCAAGATGGATTCGGTGCTGGCAAATTGACGGATCTATACCCTTTAAATCAGCAACTGACCATCCTATGGCTAATCTGTGCTCTTTCAAAACTGATAACAACTTACCTTCCTGTTCTAATTTCAGAGTAGAAGATATTATAACAGGCAAAGTGTCACTATTACCTAAAAAGGCATACTTGAGATTAACCAGCAAAGGCTTTAACTCAAGTTACGGTGGAGACTCAAAAGACGTGGGGGATGGGACACTAGCAATAGACGGAAGTGGCTCGATCCTAGGTCTCCAAGGCATTTTTCCTATGGTAGAGGTAGAATCTAAGACGAGATTCACCTCCATGAACGATTGCTCTAAGTCATGATTCTCGAACCCAAAATAATTAAGGCAAGTTTCTAATGGGTCCTTAGACAGAAGATAAGGTGTAGCTTCCTCTACCACCTTATCTATGATATTAACAAAAGAACAATCCTCAAAGTTATGAGGTTGATTAGCTGCACTGTAAACTTGCAGCCTAGTTTTCATGTTTCCAAACGACACCTTCATTATGCCAGTCCTACAGTGAAGTACTGCATTTGCAGTTGCCAAAAGAGGTCTTCCTATTATTATAGGGATTTGAGGCCTATTGACATCAACGGGCTCCATATCTAAAACGATAAAATCTGTAGGGAAGACAAAAGAATCTATCTTTACAAGAACATCTTGCAGTATCCCTCTAGGTATTTTATTTTACCTATCTGCAAATTGAAGAATAGTAGGTGTGGTTTGAAGTGTTCCAAGCTCCATTTTGGCGTATACTGAATATGGAATTATATTCACGCTTGCGCCAAAATCAACTAACGCTCTATCAATATAATGACTTCCTAAGAAGCAAGGTATGGTTGGCGTTCCAGGATCTTTTCTTTTAATGGGAGCTTGGAATTGACACACAGCACTAGCAATGTCAACAGGAGTTATGGTTTTGTACAAATGAACACGCTCCTTACGTTGCTGTGTGCACATTTCCTTCAAAAATTTTGCATAGGAAGGAATCTATTTGATGGCATCTAAAAGAGGTAGATTGATATGAACACTTTTGCAAACCTCTAACATATCAGACATGCTAGCTCCTTTCTTAGCTCTCCTCTCAGACGCTAAAAGTGCTGATGGAAATGGGGCTTTTGGCACATAAGATGCCAATGGATCATCTAAAGCTGGGGAAAAGTTATCCCTCGAAACTTCTGACTCTTTCTCTTTTTCAGGTTCTTTTTATTTTTCTCTCTTTTTCTCCCCAACTTTATTATCTATAACCTTCCCACTTCTCAAAACTGTAACAGCCTTCACATCCTCGTTATATTGAGGGTTCTGAGAAATAGAACTCTCAGCTACAAAAGCCCCTTTAGGATTTGCAACAGCCTGACTAGGAAACTTCCCCTCCTATCTACGACTAAAAGAAGCCGCTAGTTGGCCCATTTGGGTCTCTAATTTTGAGATTGATTGGGAATGAGAATGAGTGAGTTGTGCAGAGGCCTCTAGACTTTTCAGGGTAGCTAAGACTTGTTCCTTAAAACCAGGCGTTCTTAAAGGTTGTGGTGGTGGTTGAGTCACAGCTTGACTCTGATAATGGGATGGAGGTGCTTGCGGAGCACCATAGCTTGGGTATTGGGGTTGCATCTGCCGTGGTCTATAAGGCTGAACTACAGCAGGGTTACCAATGTATGTGGGTCTCACAGGTTGACTAGGATTAGACCCTCTCCGTTGACTAGACCACTGAAAATTTGGGTGAGTCTTCCACCCAGAATTGTAGGAATTGGAATATGGGTTATTCCTAGGTGGTGCAAATCCTTAAGCAGCATTAACTTGCTCTTGGAAAAACTCAGGGTACTGTCCCACCATGGGACAATACGGGGTCTTGTGAGAAGGGTGAGTGCAAATACTGCATACCAATTTGACAGGTTTCACATGGGCTTTAGAAGATTGCCCTTGTGCAGCTATTAATTGGTCAAGTTTCTGAGACAAAGCCTCTACTTGTTTGTTTGCCAAAGCTTGGGGATCCACGTCATAAATACCACCCTTTTTGGAAGGATTTTTCTTCACTAATGAGTCATCACGGTTACCTAAAGACATTGAGGCCATATGGAAAGAATCCTCACTCAATGCTTCAAATAAAGCCCACATTTCATCCTCTCCCTTACTCAATATTACTCCCCCACATGCAGATTTTACAGTCTGTGTGTCACCCTCAGTTAGACCTCTAACAAAAGACTCTATGATTTGCCACTTAGATACATCATGATGGGGGCATAACCTTAGAAGTTCTTTCATTCTCTCCCAGGCTTCATGAAACGACTCTTGTTCATGTTGGACAAAGTTTGTTATACCTCGTCGCATTTGATGAGTTTTACCAACAGAATAGAATCTAGACAAGAACAATTTCTGAAGCTGTTCCCAAGTAGTGATAGGGACAGGTGTTTGAAGAGTACAAAGCCAATGTTTGGCCTTATCCTTTAGGGAAAATGGGAATAGAAAAAGTTTTAGGGATTCTGGATGGAAACCCTGAATTCTAATAATTGAACAGATTCCTAAGAATTCCTGCAAATGGTCATATGGGTTTTCTCTATCTAACCCATAGAAAGTAGGAAGCATCTGAATGGTAGCATGCTTAATCTCGTAGATGAGATTCTCAATGTTTGGAATTTGGATACAGTAGGGTGGATTAAAACTGTTAGGCATAAAGTGATCCCTAAGAGTTTTTAGACCTGGTGGGGCTTGGATAATCTCTGCAGGTAATATCACATTTCGCGCAGATGATTCAGCCATTTCACAATTATGCAAAGGTACGGACACACTGGATTGTCTCAGAGAGGCTCTAGTAGCTCTCAGAGTTCTTTCTAATTCGGAGTCGATAGGTATTACGTTTAAAGACAACGACCTTCTACCCCGCATAAACTACGGTCTCCACAGATAATCAAGGAATTATAAAACAATTGGTGAAACAGTTTAGCTTTAGCTTTTAATTGTTCTTTTAAGCGCGCGGGAGTGAAGCTCCCAATTCCTGATTTCAGCAACCTGTAATTAGAGATAGAAAAATAACAAATAATATATATTAATATGTATAAACAGTATAAAAGAATATATTTATATAATATTAACAGTATTAATATTTACGACTCAAATTAAGTCTAATGGTTTCTTTTCAAATAAACCGTAATATTCCTCGACAACGGCGCCAAAATTTTGATCGTCTGGGAACAAGGGAGATTATTCCTTGTTAATGATCAAGATTAATATATTTATAAAACCGCGTGTTTGTTAATCTCAATTCAACTGTGATTGGTGAGCACGGGTGTCGAACCACTGGGAAATATGTAGATTTAAAATGAGAAACTATTAGATTTAATTAAAGTGAAAGAATAGTGTCAAATTAATTTGGTGGTGAAAAGAGCTTCAATTGGGTTGAAGCGAAAATACTGAATTTAATAAAGCTGATTAAAACGCGATTAATTAATGGAATGAGCAGAACTTGGGTGAGAAGTCCGTTGAATATCAAATATGCACTTTAGTTATAAAATCCACGATATAGTAATTATGTATGGTGATTCATTCAACTACAAGAAGGAATCCCCAAAAAGATGATGAATAACAGGACCGGCAGGTTTATCCTTGAAAAGCAATGGAATATCACTATCCACCTTAATTGGGGATAAAGCATGCTAGTTTGTTATTCATCCCAATAAGTACCATTGCATAATTATATAATTGCAATCACATATATACAATTATATTATATTATATTTAGCAATAGTGTGCGGTAAACCTTCACAACTATGCAATCACATAATACAAATAAAGGGATGTTTATAAACTAGAATTGCATAAAGAATCCAACTTCATCCTCACCTAAGCTTGGAGTATTAGCTACACATCAATGGAAGAGAATATCCTTTATCCATGACAAGCTCTAACGGGTCACGGGATGGAAAAGTAAAATAAAGCAGAAAGTAAATAACTGAAGTAAATAAAGAAGAATGCTTAAATAAATAAAGAAAATGACTGTAAAAGTAAAGAACAATTCTCAAGTGAGAATTGAGCCATGTATAAAAAGGAAAATTGCAGAAATAAAAGTGCAGAAATTAAAGACTGAATAAGTAAAGAACAATTCTCAAATGAGAATTGAGCCATGCATAAAAGGAAAAATTGCAGAAAAGTAAATAACATAATAAAAAGCAGAATTGAACTATAATATAAAGTCTATTAAAATTGACAGAGTAATGATTCAGAGCAAAAGTTTTGAACCCTCTTTAAGTCACATATACACTTCTATATATAGACGGAAATTACAAATGACCGAAACGCCCTTGAAATATCTAAAAATATCTAAAACAGCCCACAGCCGCCTCATACTATCGATAGCAAGACTTCGCTATCGATAGAACTTCTATCGATAGCGAGAATTGGCTATCGATAGACTTGTTGGCTCTTGCTTGGAAAATGCAGAAATTCTTCTGCAGCCTTTCGCACTTTATCGCCTATTGCTGAACTTTTATGAAACTTTTATCGCTGGTGACGATAAGCTAGACTTCATGAGTGACGGCTTCGCATTTATATAATCTGCACAATTTTCTTATAAAAGAGAAATTAATCAATTTATACATAACTTATACAAAACAGGATATTATTACGCAACTATTTATATAAGAGAGCACAGTAATACCATAGTTTGAAAGCATGATTGTGATAAAATCAATCAGTCTCTGTCCGATGTTCTTCCCAAAAAGGTGTAGATTAAGGAGGTCGTGGATACCCTCTTGGCTGATCCTAAAATCACTCCTAGGGTCTCTGCAAGCCTTCAGAATCTTAAGGCTGGGGTTGATTCACTTTTCATTGAATTAGAGGTTGCTCAAAATGAATCAAATACTAGTCGAAAGTTTCAAAAGGAAGTAAATCAAACAAAGACTAACCTGGAGGCCGAGATGGCTGAGGCTGATGCGTTGCAGATAACTTTGGCCGAAGGAGAAGAAGGGATCGTTGAGCTTGAGCGCCAGCTGGCTGATCTTCAAAGACAAGTAAAAGTGACTTGAGCGTCGATTGAAGAGATGAAAGAGTTAAAAAGGCAAACTGAAACTCAGATTCAGAAATCGACCGTTGCAACACTGGAGTTGTCTAATCGGTATGAGAGCCAGGGGCTGCAGGTTGAGGCCATGAAGTTCAAACAGCAGAGAGCCAAGGTTAAAATGGTCGAGAATGAGGCAAGCTGGAACCTTTTAAAACAGTCACTGCAACCGATCCCCCAGACGGTGGTTGATCCTGCTGAGGCTCGCACTGAAAGTGTGGTAACAGCTACCGAATTATCATCAGCTGCAACTGACCCTTCCTCAACACCTGAAGAAAAATCTCCTCTGCCACCTCCAGCTTAAAAGGTATATCAGGCTACTCAGAAACAGTCCCATGAACATTTTTAAACAATACTTGGTTGACACTTGCAATTTCGGCCGTCGTGCCATCGTACATTCCTACTTTTTTGTTATTTCATGGCATATATTTCCTTTCTCCTTCCCTTTCTCTGCATATCACAGCTTAGATGGTTTTGATTCGGTCGTAAGACCGATTTTCTTATTCATACTGCTTGGATTTTGACTGATGCTACTTTGTTTGTAATAATTTTATTCGATTGGGAGACCGTTATTCTGCTCTTGTCGATGAAAATATTATTCGGTCACCAAGCCATCGTTTTAAATTTTATGGAAATATTATTCGGCCAGAAGGCTGTTATTTGATTTTTATTGGTGAAGGAAGATATTATTCGGCCAGTGGGCCGTTGTTTAAGTTTTGTCGACCGCAATTCTAGTAAAACTCTTCCCATATTGTGGGTCTGTATCTTTTGAGAAAACGATCGTTAATAGATCGGTCGTGTACTTGGCCCTCCAATTCTTGCAGGAGATATGCACCTCCTTTTGAAACTTTAAAGATTTTAAAAGGGCCTTCCCAATTAGGAGACCATTTTCCCAACATAGGGTCTTTTAAGCCTAGGGGCAGTATGGTTTTCCATACTAGATCTCCTTCTATGAAAGACTTCGGTCTTACCTTCTTGTTGTAGGCTTTCTCTACTTTTCTTTTTTGAGCTTGTAAATGATCTAGAGCCGATAACCTTATTTCATAGAGTTCTTCAAGTTCGCTCATCATGACGTCAGTATAATCCTGAGGATCTAACCTATTCTGTTCGGCCACTCTCATGGATTTGACCATAATTTCCATTGGTAGAACGGCGTCATGGCCATAGGTTAAGGCAAACGGAGTTATACCCGTTCCTTCTCTTTTAGAATTTCTATAGGCCCATAGTGTTTCTGAGAGTATTTCATGCCAAACTCTAGGGTTATCTTCCACCGCTTTTTCTATATTCGCCTTAAGGATTTTGTTGGTGGCTTCAGCCTGACCGTTTGCTTGTGCGTAGTAAGGGGTAGAGTGGATTCTTCCGAAACCGTATTCGGCAGCGAAAACTTTAACGTCACTTCTTGTAAAAACAGACCCTTGATCGGTCGTGATAGTCTGGGGTAGGCCGAAACGATGAATGATAATTTTTTTATGCATTTAATTACATCGGCCTGCGTGACTGTTTTCATTGGAATGGCTTCGACCCATTTTGTGAAATAGTCGGTAGCCACTAGAATAAAAGAATGTTTTTTAGATGAGAGAGGGTAGATTTTTCCAATTATATCCATCGCTCATCCTCTGAATGGCCAGGGTTTTACAATTGGGTGGAGAGGCACAGTGGGTGTATATTGTACTGGCCCATGTACTTGACAAGATAGGCATCTTTTCGCATATTGAATGCAATCTTGGAAGGATTTTGGCCAATAGTAACCATAGCGACGTATCAACCATCTCATTTTTATCCCGGCTTGGTGAGCCCCACAAATCCCTTCATGTACTTCGGCCATAACCTTTATTGCTTCCTCCCAAGGAATACAAAGAAACAGTAGACTATCTGGACTTCGTTTATAGAGCTCTTCATTCAGAAGGACAAAACCCATAGCTCTTCTTTTTAGGCCTAAA
This sequence comes from Hamamelis virginiana, assembly GCA_017140935.1. Taxonomy (NCBI): domain Eukaryota; kingdom Viridiplantae; phylum Streptophyta; class Magnoliopsida; order Saxifragales; family Hamamelidaceae; genus Hamamelis; species Hamamelis virginiana. Next base: position 10,587 of record JAESVK010067440.1, read on the forward strand.
TCGGCCTTAGGATCTGGCTCTTTTAGATAGTTAATGATAGGAACTCTCCAATCTTTTTCTCTCATCATAAGTGTCGCTACTTCTTGGCCGTTTTCAACTAGAATTGATGATTCGATCAATCTTTCAATAGTTATGGTTCTCTTAAAAATGCCAACAAGGATTTTCAAACCAGAGGCAACCTGGGCTAGCTCGTTGGCCTCTTGATTGTCGATCCTCGGTGAGTTCAACCTCATCAAAATGGCTGAGAAATTCTTTAGCCGTGCTGTAATATTTTGTCAAAGATTCGCTCTGGCACCTATATTCTCCATTCAGGTGCTTAATTACGAATTGAGAATCTCCTTTAATCTTCACGGCCTGGACCTTCATTTCAAGCAAAACTTTTAGGCCGATGATTAAAGCTTCATATTCGGCCTAGTTGTTGAAACAATCAAAATCTAATTTCATAGATACGCATGTACTTATGCCTGTTGGTGAAGTGATAACTAAACCTGCCCCTGAACATTGGTCGGTCTTTGAACCATAAAAAATGAGTGTTCATGGGCTAAGACCGATCATACCTATTCTAAAGCTGGTAGGAATTGTTGCTCTAAATCTGTATTAGGATGATCGGCCAGAAAATCGACCAGGACCTACCCCTTTACAGCTTTCTGTGGTACATATTGTAGGCTATATTCGGTTAGAATGAAAATCCACTTAGCTATTTTTCCCCTTACTATTGGTCGACTCAACATGTATTTAATAACATAAGTTTGAGAAATAACTAGTTTATTAAAAGGAAGCATATAATAGCGAAGTCTAGTACACACAAAATAAAGGGAAAAACATAATTTTTCAATAGGATTGTACTCGCATTCTAACTCATCAAAAAGCTTGCTTAAATAAAAAACAGCCTGCTCATGATGATCATCCCGGTCCTGAGCTAACAAAACCCCAACAGATCTATCTGTGGCCGATAGATAAAGCTTTAAAGGCTTGCCAGGTTTAGGCGGCATTAGTACTGGCGGTTTGCATAGATATTCTTTTATTTTTTCAAAGGCTTCCTGATGGTGCCTCTCCCATTTAAAATCCGCATCGATTTTTATCCTTAATAGTGGGGAGAACTCCCCTGTTTTGCCTGCACAATTAGAAATAAAATGGCGTAAAAAGTTAATTTGACCTAGTAGCCGTTGAAGTTCTTTTTTACATGAAGGAGGCTTTGCATCTTGTATGGCCTTTGCTTTGGTGTGGTCGATCTCAATACCCTTTTGATGGATTAAAAATCCAAGGAAATTTCCGGCCTATACACCAAAAGCACATTTCAAGGGATTCATTTTTAATTGATGACGCCTCATTTTTTCAAACGCGCATTTTAGATGTGTGAGGTGATTTTCAAAATTGGTGGATTTAACCACAACGTCATCAATATACACCTCTAAAAATTTTCCAATAAGGTCATGGAAAATCATATCCATTGTTTTTTGATAAGTTGACCCGACATTTATTAGACCGAAAGACATGACTATCCACTCAAAAGTATCTATGTTGCCTGGGCATCTGAAAGCCGTTTTGGAGATATCTTCTCCGGCTATAAAAATTTGGTTATAGCCGGAATGGCCATCCATAAAAGACATCACCTGAAATCCTGCGGCCGAATAGACCAGTATGTCCAAAATAGGCATTGGATATTCATCTTTAGGTGAGGCCTTATTCAGGTCTCTGAAGTCGATACAGACCCTTAATTTCCCATTCTTCTTGGTTACTGGGACTATGTTGGACAACCAATCTACATATTGGGCAGGCCGAATGAATTTAGCTTCTAATAAACGGCCTATTTCCTCTTTGACCTTAAGATGTATTTCTGGGGCCATTCTCCTAGGTGGTTGTTTATATGGCTGAAAACCCTTCTTGATAGGTATTTTGTGTTCTACTAAACTTCGTTCTAAACCAGGCATCTCATCATAATCCCAAGCAAAACAATCTTTCTAAGTAGGCCGATAATTAAACTTTTATCCTTTTCGGCCAAATTATCACTTATAAAGATTGGTTTATTTTCGGCCAAGTAAACTTCTTGGAGAGGATCTTTAACTTCAGCCAAATCGTTGTTTAACTTTTTGGTTTCTGGTTGTAGATCTTCCCAAGTGATTTTATCAGCTCTTTCATCTACAAAATCGGCCAAATCTATATTTTCAAATTTTTTTGCCATATAATCGGTCATGTAAGACAGAAATCTAGCAAGGGTTTTGTCGCATATTTTCTTTTCACATTGATCCATTAAAACCTTGTTCGAGGTATGTTTTTTCATGGCAATCAGAGAAAACGACCTTGAGTGGTCGGCCAAATTTATCTAGACCTTCGAATCTTAAAGGTGCGACGTTTTTGTTATAAAATTTTGCTTCGACCACATTTGTGGTCATGGTGAAAGGTTGGTCATCGGCCTGAACGATTTCGGCCTCAACTTCATCCCATAAGATCAGACATTGATGTAGGGATGATGGGACACACATGCTGGCATGTATCCAATCACGACCTAAAAGTGCATTATCATTTGATTCGGCGTTCATAACAAAGAACGCCATTAGTCTTGTCTTACTTCCTTTTGTTACTTCAATGGGTGTAATTCCTTCTGGTTTGACCGATCCTCCAACAAAATTAACTAATGAGACTTCGGATGGTAAGAGATCGGCCTTGATCTTACCCAATTTTCTAAAGGTTCTAGTGGGCAATATATTGACAGAGGCTCCATTGTCTATTAAAACCTTCGATACCGGTCTACCATTTAATTTAGTTTTAACATACAGAGGTCTAAGATGCTTTGACATCTGCTTGGTAGGTGGTGGGAAGCAAAGATTTTGCCCAATAGAATTATTGCTATCTATTTGTTCATCCTGATCAGAGAGGCAAATAGATAAACGCCATTTTTCTAGTGTATCAAAATCACCATCTAGATAACAAGATTGATCTTTTTTTGCTAAACTTCAGTAGGTAAAGTAAAGACCATGTGTACCTGGTGTGTAGGAGGTATCGTGCCGAACTGAATAGGCTCTTTGACCGAATCATTGTGCATTTCTCCTTCGTACTCCTGGTCTTCGAGGAAAACTGTGTCAAAATCCTCATCCTCTTTGCACCTACTGTCATATCTTTAGTCGGCCTGTCATTCTGACCGTTTGGATTGGTTGGTTTCGTTTCTTTTATCTCGCCTTGCCCAGACATCTTTGGTTTAGTTTGCGATTCTCCGTCGCGACCGGTCTCCTCATTCTCCTTTTTGGTTGAAGAGAGTTCATCTTCAATTCTGACCCATCGATTTCGACCGACTCTCCTACCTCCGGTTTCGGCCACAATCCTACGCTTTTCTTCGGCTTACTGGCGTTGCTGTCGCCTTTTTTGTGTTCTGGTCATGAATTGTGATGGATAGTGTTGTGGAAACTTCGGGTGTCGATCTTGGAGCCATTTTCCTGTTTGACTAAGCGGTGGTTTTACCACCTTAGCCACCTGCGAATCAGATACTTTAGTATAAAAATTATCACGTGGAATAGCTTCCATACTTGTTTTCTTTCGGCTAGATGGTTCGGCCTCAATTTTTTGGTCGGACTGTTCTTTGAAAGCCGAGTCTTTTGCATTCTCAGGGTTAGTTACCCTCTTCTCTATTTTACATTCCCCATGCTTATCTAGCCAACTCCCACGTGGTTCGGCTAATACATGGAAACAATCTGAGCAAAACAGAGGGTAACCATTAATACTGCTAATAGTTTGCAGGCTTAATCTGGACCATTGCCTGAACCTAAGACGGTCCCTGAAAAAGCATATGGGAACGTTATTGCTTTAGCGGGGAGAAGTCGTTCGAAGGCCGAACCTCTGCGTGGTGATCTGCTATGCATCATCGGCCTCTTCCCCTTTGAATCAATTGTAGGATCCTGCATACAAAGCATGTTAATGGGCAATTCATTAAAATAAATGTCTTCATCTTCGACCTGTGCGACCGGTTTTTCGGCCTCAGCGAACTTTAGCTTCTCATTTTTTATGGCATTTTGGCGCATCTCTAAACACCATACAATTATTTGTATTATGCGTCCAACAATCATGCCATTTACAATATTTTTTTATCCTTAAGTTCTTCCTTTTGAGGAATCACATGACCTTCGGGTAATTTTATATGCTTGTCTCGGCATAGAATGTCGAATATCTGCTCTGTTTTAGTGGTGTCGAAATCGTATTTCTTCTCCCTGAACAGCAAATTCTGATTTAGCCTTTTTGGGCCATTATTTCTATTTTCAGTTCTTTCTAATTTATTTCTCATCAAGGCTTTGCATGTATAAGGCCGATTAATTGTTAGTTCGGCCAAAGAAATCTCGGCTTCCATAGAGCCGTTCTCTTCTTCATCCGAAAAATGTTCTATATAATTGTT
>JAESVK010067441.1:0-11521 GCA_017140935.1 Hamamelis virginiana
CACAAATGACTTGAGACTAGTCATTCTCCATATTGAGCAGACATAACATGTGCTAGTCTATCCGGATTGTTAATGCCCAATAAAAAATCCTATGACTAGGAATATCTAAGAAAGAAATCTTTAACAATATAAGTCTCCTAATCTCAACTCTTGAAATCTTATATTGACATTCCTTCTAAGGACTTACCATGAATATAATAACAGAAGAATACATGATAATCAAAAGCCCATTTTCTTAATGAATAATAATAATACATGAATCAACTTTGTTTGCACCATAATTTAGCTTACTTTTATCTCCTTTTCCCTTCATTTTTGCCTATCTTGAGCCATATTGCCTGTAAAGTGGTGCGTTACTCTTTCTTTAGTTTTGAGCGTTTACAGGTTTTATAAAGCTATTTCCATCTTTTTGAGGTGTTTGATGGAGCTCGAGGGTGACCACTCGGCAAATGAGGCTTGTGAGCGTGTTATCATGCTCACTTGGTATGCATGCTTGAAGTAATCCTCCCCAAAGCTTTCCTCAAGTGATTTTCAGTCCCATTTCAGTTCAAGGAAGCTCCAAGCACTCCTCGCATGGTTTTCAACATTCGCATGGCCTTTCGGTTGAGGCGAGGAGGCTTTTATTCTCATTTGGAGTCAAATCAGTGTGCAGCAGAGGGGGGGTACCGGTACCCATATAGGGGGTACCGGTACCCATATAGGGGGTACCGGTACCCTCTGTCGGGAAACAGCCCGGGTTGATTGTAATTCATCTTTTTTGCAAGGTTATGTTTGTCTTTTGATCCCCTTGTCTGATGCCCTTTTGGGGGGGTATTTAATGCTCAATTTCAGCTGATAGAAGGGTTCTCACTTGGTTTTTAGGGTTAGCTTAGTTTAACTTAGGGTTTTCTCTTAGTTTTCTAGGGTTTCTTGCATTTTCCACTTAGTATAGCTTAGTTTCTTGTTTGTTCTTGTAGGTAATCACTTGTAAACCTTAGTCTTAGTCTTTTGATCTGTAGTTTCACTTTCAAACTTGGTTTATTTGGTTCTACATCTATCTATAGCATTTATTTCTCTCTTGTTGCATTTATTTTGATTGCTCTTGCATTTACTATCACTTTCATAGCTTTAATGGAGTTCTAAACCTCCAAGGTAGGATTCAAACGGTGGAAACTCATCACCAACAAAGGTAACAACACTCTCTTATCTCGTTGTGTTTAATGGAAGGTGTATGATGCTAAATACTCACTACATTCTCTCTCAATGCTTAGTATGGCATCTTCTTGACAATGTGTGAACAAGTTAAACTTGGTACACATTGTGCTTGAACCTAAATGCATGCTAAGTGTTTGTAATATTGTTCAAGTGAGCATTTGATATCATTCTCTTATTCATCATTGTTTAAAAAGCTTTCAAAGTCATATCATCCATCAAAGACCATTCTTCAATGGATCCTAGATGAGAATACCTATGAGAGATGCTTGTTACCTAGTTGTGGATGAGTGAAAACCCTAGAATCCTACCTATTATTTTTCTTGTGTTAATTACCATTTGCAACTGGTTCCTAATTCAAATCAATCAACAACCCCCCATGTTTTTACTTAAAGCACACATTCATTGGGCATTAATACCTAAGGATCCTTCTTAGTCCCCACTCCCTGTGGAGATGACCTGTGGATTCCCATAGTTTTATTATGCTTGGCGATCTTGAGTTCCTACGCTTGGGAAGTAATTGAGTAAACCACAAATTGACAAGCAAACTTTATGTCCTAAATTACACTAGTGAGATTGGCTATTAGGGCATATTACTAACATAGAGTAGACAAGATTTGATTGATTTGATGTTCTTGGAAAGCGCAAACTGAATGAATGACATGCATGATGTTGACGTGACAAAAAGTGAATTGGGGATTCTTAACAATATTGGTGATTATTAGATATATTAGGGATTGAGGATTCTATTTATTTTTGGGGATTATACATAAAATTGGGGATTCTGTACAAAAAACTCGGGGGGACATTGAATGACCCGCATTAAATGTTGATGTGACATAAAGTGGATTGGGGATTCTTAACAATATTGGTGATTATTAGATAAATTGGGGATTGGGGATTCTGTATATTTTTGGGCATTATACATAAAATTGGTGATTCTGTACAAATTGGTCAAACTTCAATTTTAAGGGTCATTTCGTCCAAAAAAATAGTAATAGATGTATATCTGTAATATGTTTTGGATCGGGTTCGTAGGCATAATATTTTGCAAACTTAGGATTATTCATGAAAATTTCCATTGAAAATATTAACACCCAACGTCTCATTCTTAAGTGCTAACACACAAGCGATGGGACCAATGTGGGTCTCATTTCTTATATTAGGGCAGCCAAGAAAATTAAAAAGGGACGGCACAATATTTAGCTTTGTTCCTGTGTGCAGAGGGAAGAAATAAATAAGCCAAACACTAAACATGTTGGAGAGTGACCATTACTTGTCTCGTACCCTCACACATGTAATATATGTGCCGAATTGTGACGTCATTCCTGTAGGTGGGATTCTCTCTCTACAAAATTTGAATGATCCAGATCCAGCCTGTGAGTTTGAAATTAAGAATGGGACATTCGGTGTTAATTATTTTCCCAATTAAGTACTGCTAGTTGATTGTTTTATCTATATATATATATATATACTAGTATTGACCCGCGCGATGCGCGGACTGCGTGATGCACGGCAACCACAAAGAGAATTATGAACAGTAAATTAATTAGCACAGCAAAAAAATGAAAAGAAAATAATGTTTACTCTTTATTGAAGTATGGTACATAAAAATCAAATTCATTTTAGTGGAAAAACTTATGAAATTAATAAAGATTTATTAAATATTAACATGAGGAAGGAATCCTATGAAATGAAGCACAACTAATTCAACTCTTCTTCAATTGCTTACCTACAATATTTGCCATATATCTGTAAAAAAAAAAAAATTACAATTTTAAAATAAGTCATACATAATAATGGGCTAAAATAAATTTATTTATATTTATTTCATTGAATATTAAGAATCAAATACCTTGTGATTTTCATGCACATTGACATGTACTTTTTTTTATGCTTGTGTTTACGAAACCTATAGAACTGCATATTAGAGTGTCAATTTATCAAGTATTATGATAAACTAATAATGGATGTTAGAACATATTTTCAAAATGTTACATTCTTGATGTATGCGTACTCTTTATTTCTTTTTTTTCTTCAAAACATGCACTATGAACACATTTTTTTCTTCAATAGGTGTTTTCCTTCGAAACACTTGTTGCTCTCCCTGTAATTTTTTTCCTATGTAAAAATAAAAAATTTTCTATCATGAATTATATGAATATGCTTATTATATATGAATTTCAATCCGTATATATCTAAAAGCAATACAAAGAAAAATAAAAAACAAAACAAAATCATATGCAATACATACAAAATAGAATCATACGAAGAGTAGAAAAAAAAAATTGAGATATGAAAAAATGATAAGCAAATTCAATACAAAACAATTTTAAAATCCATACAAAAAAAAAATCATATGACATGCATATAAAATAGAGTTATACAAAGAGACATGAAAAAAATGATACATCAAATTTAATAAAAATTATCTTTTAAAGACATAAAAACTAAAAACTTACTGTTAGAGGACCTATGCCAGCGACAGTAGGCGTTCAATCCGTGTAATTTGCCAAAACAATCAATATACTGAGATCCAAAGGGTTTTACAAAGAATTATGAATAAATTTCTATATTTTTGACTTTTGGAGTATTTAGAAAAACACAATGGAGTATAATCTAAGGGAATAAAAAAATCAAAACCATGTTTTTTAAGCCATTTGAATTGAGAGCATATAAAATACTTAATAGATATTCTTTTATCAATGTATATATGTATGCAATATGCACATACTATATAAGGAATGAACAATATTTAATTAATTAGGAGGATATACACTTATCTTTGGGCAATTATATCATGAGAACGTCCACATGGTATACTCTCTAATTATCACTAAATTGAAACTTAACATTTAAATAATGAGAATAAAAAAGGTGACATTTATTTACTGACAGTGAAATTTAGGTGACATAAAAAATAATGAGAATAAAAAAGATGACATTTATTTACTGACAGTGACATTTAGGTAAACATGAAAACGAACTACCATATGTGGCTTCAATTTAAATTTCTCAGTTTATAGGATATTAAAATTTTCATATTTTAAAATATGAACATGAATGGATAAGATATAAATGCACCTCTATATCGCACAATCACTTTCTTAATTAATTTAATATATTTTTCCCTACAATTATCTATACTTAAACGATGAAGATTTTATATTTGGTGTTAAATTTAATGTTTATAACTAAGAAATTAAGCATATGAAGCTGTCAATTAATTCTTTACTCATGTAAATGTTATTTTAGTATATATTATACCCCACTAATTCCATATTAGTTTCAATGAAAATCCCTACAAAATTTGAAGAATCATTATACTTCTTCACTGAACCACTTGAATATAACAACTAATTTGCATATCCCTTATTCATTCCTTCGATGATACCATGAATATCATGAACTAATGACTACGTAATTTTAGAAAATAACCCATATATATAACAACTACATAACCAACTGTGGACACCCCATTTTTACCAATTATTACTATCATATATTTATGCAAATGATCAGCTCGAAGAGTGGATTATTTGGTGAGGAATCGGCCTTGTAAATACCAAATTACCCAAATTGCTTTTTTCTGAGGAAAAAGACAATTCATTATTTCATGCATACATTTGAGTTGGAATCAACCCATTTGTATTGCATTTGATTTTTGAGGTGTTTAAGAACATCCCTATAAATTTTCATGGCATTCTGATGAGAGCTCCATAGGTAATTAGGGTTTTTGCGACTTGAAAGGCATTTTCGTCCTTTTTCTCGTATAATTTCCGAATGACCTCCGAATTCGAAACATATTGTTTCATTGAGTTTATATGGATGTATGGAGTGAATTTGGAGTGCTAATTGAACCTTTGAATGGTTGGGATAGATTCACCCAAAATCGATCCCACGGGTAAGAATGAGCTGAATTAGGGTTTTATTCAAATCGACCGTGAATTGGTCACTTTCACCAAAATCATATATTTTCAAAATGTGTTTTCAAATACCAATTTCATATTAAAATCATGTTTTTAGAAGTGGTTCAAGCCTAATTGATCAATTTTATAAAACAATGAATGGTCATATGACCAATTTTGGCACAACTGGGTCAATCGGCTAGTTTTTTTTACCAAAAACCTTGACTATGGTCAAGTGTTTTTGACCCAAAACCCTTCTAAAAATGTGGAGGATCAAAGCAGGATCGTTTTGATACCTGGATCATCGCATTTGGATTAGAATTGACCAAGATATGGCCAAAATCCCAAAATCCCTTGAAAATAGGGGAAATATGGGAAGTCAGCATGGTGACCGTCCTAGCTAGGACGGCCAACCGTCCAGCCCAGGACGGCTAGCCGTCCAGCCTTGGATGGTCACCAGGATGCTCAAGCATATTTTGCAATTTTGGAAAGTTTGAGACTTTTCCACTTGTTTTGTCCAACTTGGTTTGATTTTTTTGAGAAAATTCGAAGGGGATTCAGCTTGCAAACCCTAGGAGGAATTGTTCTAAGCCCTAGGATGAGTTTTAGTGCATTTAATCCCAACCATTCAAGGTTTAAAACCCTAACTATATAAATATACCATGATAGAGTTAGAGAGAAGGAGGTTCACAAGAGGTTCAAAGAATTCTAGGGTTAGAGAAGGAGGCTACAGATCTGGTTTTTCATTCTTACACCATTAGAGGAGAGAATTAAGGTGGAGAGGAAAGAAGAAGGACTCAAGGCTTGGAACTTGAAGGAGATTAATCAATGAGAAGAGAGAAAGGTAAGTGTTTTCCCATTGAATAAGTCTTTTATCACTTGTTCATGTATGATAGCATAGTATTAGTTTTATGTTTGATTGTTTTGATATTTATTAAATATATATGCATGATTAGAATAGGATGAGTGGTTAATATAAGGTAGTAATATGTTCAATATGTTTAGGAATAATTTTGTTAGGATTTTATGTAAACAAGCATGTTTAGAGTTAGTTAGTTTAATTATGATTGTATGTTAGCAAGCATGTTAGGATGTCTTTTATTGTGATTTCATGTGATTAGATGTGATTAGGGTTAGTTTTATTATTATTTCATGTCATATGTATGATTAGGGTTAGCTTTGATGTTATTTTATGTGAGTAAGCATGATTAGGATTAGCTTTATTGTGATTTTATGTGAGTATGCATGATTATGGTTAGCTTTGTTATGATTCCATGTGAGTTAGTATGTTTAAGATAGTTATTTATTATGATTTCATGTCAGTTCATATGTTTAGAATAGTTATTTTTATGATTTTATATGAGTGAGCATGTTTAGGGTTAGTCTTCTTTTTTGTAATTTTATATAAGAAGCATGTTTAGGGTGAGTCTTATATGTATATTAGCATACCTAGAATAAGTATCGATATGTCATATAATTGTTGAAATCTTGTCCATATGATATTAATGGTTATATGAGTGTGTTGATATATTATTCTTTGGTATGTATTGAGTCTTGAGTCTTTTATATATATATATATATATATATATATATATATGTTTTTATGATTATTTAAGCACTTGATGTATGTTTTGAACATATAAATTGTGTACGAGGGAGCGTGCGAAGGTAAGATCCTCCCCTTGTGTTTAAATTGATTGTCTAAGCACATTTTTTGTAGTTTTTTTTTTAATATGTTTTTGCATGGTAATTTAGTCAAGCATGATAGATTGTATGATAGGATGTTTATTTGGTATTTTTATGGATTAAAAATGATTTTTAGGCTACTTTAAATATGTATTCAAATCTGTCCAGATTTGAGTACATGGTTCAAAGTAGTTTAATTAACATTTTTAAGTCATATATTGCATGATTCTTATAGTATGTTCATAGTATATTCATGTAGAAAGCATGCTAGGTCATCTTCACATTTTTTATTCTTTGTTTTCATGGTTTTTAGAGTGGTTTAAGGTTCATACTCAAATCTGTCCGGGTTTGTTTATGTCCTTAAATCGCTTCTAAAATTTTTTTTAGGGCCAAATCCAATATAGAAATATGTCTAGGTTCACATAGATTAATTAGTATGCATTTAGGAGCATTTTCATGCATGGTTAGGATTAATTTCATGTGTGTTAGATTAATTTATTTAAATTCCAGCATGCATTGCATTAGTATGTTAGGTCTTTAAATTAACTTTAGGGTTAGTTAGAGACCATAGGATTAGGAAGGTCACTTGACCTTCCCTATGAATTTCCTTTGTTGTAAAAATCATACTCAAATTCAAGCGATTTAATGGGTTTAAGAGTCTATCCTCGAGAGGGATTTAAAAATGATTTGTTATTTGAAAACAATTGATTTATTAAATGATTTCTTTAATTTGTGTTGAAAATGATTTTCTTTGAGAAAGAAAGGATTTTGGAATCAAATTCCATGGATAATGATTGATTTAAAAGTAGTTTAAATCGAGGTTTGCTTTTAAAAGATAATTTTTATCTTTCAAAGTTTTGATTGGATTGGAAATCTTTTGATTATTGAGATGTTTTGTAAAAACAATTTTAAATGGATAAATACTCTCGAAGATAGGGTTTTGAATTAAGCTGAACACTTTTAGATGATATGATCGATTACAATAGGAGAGTCCTAGGGTAGTCGAACTACGTGGACTTTGATGCTTGCTAGGTAATACTAGCAAGATACGTAGGCGCCAATAAGGCTCAAGTCCGCCCTAGGATACTAGAAGGGTGTCCTAGGTTTTTAGGGTTTGTTTGTATTTTCTTTTATTATTATTATTAATATAGATTATTGCATTTATATCACTATTTTGTTGGTTGATTAGATTATTTAGGATTGTTTGTATTAAGAAATTTAAATAGCCCAAATAAATTAGAAGTCCTTTAATTAGGGCGAGGTGGGTGCCTACAAGTGAAAGCTTGAAACCTTCCCACATCGTAACCTAGCCCCCGGATCCAACTCTGGTTTGTAGACTGTTTTTTCATTGGAATGGAGTTTGTTGTGTTTTATTGAAAATAAAATATTTTTATGGTTTCCTTATTCCTTAAAAATAAGGTGGCGACTCCTTTGTTTGTTTTCTAAAAATCCCTAATCAACGCACAGTGATGATGTGGACAAGCGCAAAAAGGCTGGTTCACACCAACCAATTCAACTAAATTTGCTGAATTCACCACAAGTAGTGAAAGAATATACAAATGCACGAATGCTAAGAATTAAAAACCTTCAGAAGTGATATGTGAAGCTTAGCGAGCAAACTATTAGGCTTAATAAAGACCCGTCTCAATCTCTTCAGCCGAAATCTTCAAATCACTTCCAATAACCGGCTCAAATACCTGTAAACAAATCAAATTAACATCAACACATCTCTCTATATAAGATCTTGTATACATATATATAGAGAGAGACCCACTAAATCAGAGGCTTTAGTAACATAAACCTAAGTGCATGACCAAATGACCATCAATCCATCTCATGCATCCATCTCTCATGATATTTTTTAAAATCTCACTGTTGGATCAATGTTGTTTATTTTGAGGCATGGTGTTCATAAAATTGGTAAAACTCATAAAACTATAAAACTAGTAAACTTCTTAAATATAATTAAACTTCACAAAACTGGTAAACTCATGATAAAAAGCAAACATGAAAAGAAACACGTATTGACCCGCGCGATGGGGATATCTTGGGAATGGCAGCTCATTTAGAAGAATTCAGGCACTGAGGCTTGAATCGATGGGGATATCTTGACTCATTCTAACCCATACACGGGTGACCGCATTTATAATAGGTACTTCACCAACCGTCCTCCTAGCAAGAGGCAATCAATTGATTGCCAGAATATGAAAACATGGCATTTAACTCATTGCATCTGAGGAGGCTAAAAAGATAGGATCAGTTTTAGTAGAGTAAATATGTTAATGAACTCATGGTTTCTGTTGATGTCATCCTAATGCTGAGGTATAGCATTTTTCAACAGTAGATTTATGATCATGTTCAGAAATATACTACCCTGGGTAATGCCAATGGCTTAGCAGCTCTATACCATTTTGATGACCTTATATAATAATTATTCATTTAATTCTTATATAATAATTTAATATTTTAAATGTGAAGTTGTCTTCATTTTACAACGTTTAATAAATGGTCCACTACTAATAATATTAAGCGTGAATAAACTTCTGCGTCAGCATGATAATCACAAACTGAAGTTTGAATGAAAAAGGGACAATCAAATTAAACAGTCAGAATTACGAGATTATCTTATCAGGTAGTAATCCACTGTACTTTAAATACATGCTATAAAATGCTAATGGCAAATAGGCATGAACGGACGACTTCTGTGCTGAATTTCTCAAGATTTTTCTACTATGAAAAGGGATAAACAAAAAAAAAAAGAAGGAATAGCCTGCACTTATGTGATACAGTATTTATCTATTCTCTACAAATTAGTACTAACTTTTCTCTAACCATTCTTGTCAATCCAGGCTACAATCAATTCCAGGTGATCAACACTACTAAAAATTTGATCAGGGTCCAATTCTTATCACGGTCAAGATAATTGAGAATATCAGCTCATTATGTGATCTTCTAATTGCATTAAAGGTGGGTCGACCATGTTTTATATGTATGCTAGGGATCAAGTATTGATTCTGAAAACCATGAAGCCAAGTTGACAAAAGAAATTAGGAAAGATCGGACGAAACAATGCAGGGATCAAGCTCATTTTTCACATATCACTAAACATATTACATATATGCTTATATTATAAATTAGCGTTCTTTATGTGTTTAAAATAATTTAATTCAATTTTTACTGTTACTTTATAAGTTTCAATTGAAAGAATCCAATGGAAACGTGCGGAATAAAAATTTTTCTCCATGGAATGTGAACCAAGATCACATGATGATTGTATAAGCTATATAATCAATACATAAAACAATATAAATAACTTACATTGAAAGCCTTAAGAGTAGGATTAATGAAGGTGCAGCCCCTAACTTAAGATCCTCCAAGAGTAATCCACACTAGTTGCAAGCTTCAAGAGATGAGAGAGAGAGAGGAGATGGCTAGAGAATAATTCAAAAAACACTTTTTGAACCTCTTCCCTATGGTATGGCCGGCCACCCCTCTTCACTATCTATATGATGAGTGCTAGCTCACATATAGGTAGATAGTAACCATATTTCAAATTTGAAATAAATCAAATTCAAAATATGAATGCAATCTTAGATAATTTGTTATCTTATCTACAATTTGAAACCATTTCAAATTTAAATTTCAACTAACTTGAAATTCAATTAACTATTTGAAATCTTTAATTATCTTGTCATCTCATGACAATTTCAAAATTCAAAATTTCAAATTTCAAATTTCAAATTTCAAAATTCAAAATTCAAATTTCAAATTTCAAATTTCAAATTTCAAATTACAAAATTCAAAATTTCAAATTTTAAAAAAAAATTCAAAATTCAAAATTCAAATTTCAAATTTCAAATTTTAAAAACTTGAAATTCTAGTTAATTAATATTTGCATATTATTCTCTCTTCTTCTTTAAATGAAGCTACCAACTATATGTGTGTGACCTCTTATGTTCACAACAACCTAGTAGTAGGAATTATGATAATAAATTATCCTTCAAATAAAACTACTTTTATTTAAGGTTCAAATTATAACTCTTCTAATTTCCTTTTTGAGAAATCAATTTCTCTTTGGCCTCTACTAGTCCTGAGTGACATCTAGCAATATGTCAAGACACACCCTAGGTTGTGTGAAGGTTAATCATAACACAGTGAACCCTTCAGTTACAATTAAGATACAATTCAATCCTTCCATCAAACAATGCCTTAGTTAAATTACTTGGGTATTGGATAATATGTCAAACCCTAATTTAACATTTTGTATGTGATTCTCAAAATATAAATTCAACCTTGGGATACTCAAGAAACAGTTTTCTTATTCCCAACTGCTTTGGCCAAAGACTTATATGAATTATATCTTTGAGAATAATACGAGGCATTCCCTCTCTTTACTGAGAGTGATAGATTCCTTGTTGTACACTCATATGTCCCCATGACAGGTATACTAGGGCCAATGAGTACATACACAAATTCCATGGTTAGGATATGTACATTGTACTATCAAACCCTAATATCCCTAACACAGGACATCTATGGTGCCTCAGGTCTAAGGATCACTTGCATCATTGTAACCCTGAGTTGTTGTTTGACATGTAAGTAAAACTCCATTCAACAAACTCAATCAATGATCACATTCAGTGTACTTGTTCTCAAACAAGCACCCACAGGTTTGTCCTAGTGTCATTACACAAATGACTTGAGACTAGTCATTCTCCATATTGAGCAGACATAAC